>CAJNOP010001271.1:11814-39292 GCA_905250075.1 Rotaria sp. Silwood1
CTATATGGTCATCTGTGCCATAGTTACCGGAATAGTTGTTTGTACCAACGTTGCTATATGGTCATCTGTGCCATAGTTACCGAAATAGTTGTTTGTACCATGGTTGCTATATGGTCACCTGTGCCATAGTTACGTGGTCGTTTGTACCATAAAAATGACCGTTTGTGCCATAGTTATATGCTCATTTGTACCATAGTTACCTAGTTAATTTTAGTAAAAAAATAGCCGTTTGTGCCAAAAAAATGGTCACATGTGCTAAAAAAATGGCCATTTTGACCGCGTTACCGACAGACAGACAGACACAGGTGAATTTCGGTTTCTAGACCCTAGCCTTTCAGTCTAGGGAATATTTGGAACAGAAAGAGTAAATCAACTATGTATAGAGATGGTGTAGAAAATTGATCCGATCATGGCCGTATGTCTTCGATTAAATATCCGACATACCTCATTCATATCTATATCGTGAACATAAATAACAAGAGAAATCTTCAAACTAAATTTTTTACATGCTTTATCGTTTCCATTTGCGATTGTAGCACAATTAATAAACCCACCAGATATGTATAGTAATAAGAATAGCTTTGATCTAAATCCCAGGTCGAAATAGCTATGTCGAATCCTGTCGGATAGGTTTCAAATCCGTTGAGATACGGCTAATCGGATTCGGTCGGTTACTTTTTGTCGGATTCCGATGCTATCCACTCTTTTCCTTTGATATCCGCCGGTCGGATTCATCGAGTTCCGACTAGATTCATATATTCGGAACTGGTCAGATCCGATCTCAAGATCTGTTCGCTTCCGATGGGATTCCGGGGAATCTGATGTCAAGAAATCGCCGGATTTCGCGGTTTCAAGTGACACCGGATTCCATGATAAAACCGATCAATCACTGGTATCGGAACTTGTCGGATTATAAAAGAATGCAGAATACCCAGGCCAATCTCACACGATCGGATCCGATGGAAATTAGTCGGAAGTTGTCGGATGTTGGAAAGTGTCGGATTTTCAGAGTTCCGACAACATCCCGGCCACTTCCGACACTTTCTGACATCCGACAACTCTCTGTCGGAATCCGATACCAAGGATTCCGACGAATTGCCATCGGATTCGATAAAATTCGATAATTTTTCCGATAGGATTCGACGAGATCCGGCTGTCGGATTGCTCGTTCTGGGTATCCAGTATTATTTTCCACGTAGTCGGATTCATGAATTAGAATATATTCTGACAGATCAATCAGCTAATCATCCAATAAGATATTTCTCTTTTTACAAATTTCCAACAACAAAATCAAAAATCTGGAAATCCGATTTCGTCCAGATTTCTTTCACCGTTTGGCTCTACAGATATCGATCTATATAAGGAAGTCTCTACTTTAATATTTCGAATGAATTTCCAAAGTGTTGCTAAGATTAATTTTACTTCAAATGATTTATTTCCTTATACAATTATGTTTTCCATGCAATTGGATTCATGAATTAGAATATATTCTGACAGATCAATCAACTAATTAATTTATTTATTAGATATTCCGATTTTTACAAATTTCCAACAGCAAAATCAAAAATCTGGAAATCCGATTTCGTCCAGATTTCATTCACCGTTTTGTTTTACAGATATCGATCTATATAAGGAAGTCTCTACTTTAATATTTTGAATGAATTTCCAAAGTGTTGCTTAGTTTAATTTTACTTCAAATGATTTGTTTTCTTTATACAATTATGTTTTCCACGCAATCGAATTCTTGAATAAGATTATATTCTGACGGATCAATCAACTAATTAATTAATTTATTAGATTTTCCTATTTTTACAAAATTCCAACAACAAAATCAAAAATCTGGAAATCCGATTTCGTCCAGATTTCTTTCACCGTTTGGCTCTACAGATATCGATCTATATAAGGAAGTCTCTACTTTAATATTTTGAATAAATTTCCAAAGTGTTGCTTAGATTAATTTTACTTCAAATGATTTATTTCCTTATACAATTATGTTTTCCACACAGCGGATTCATGAATTAGAATATATTCTGGCAGATTAATCAACTAATTAATTAATTTATTAGATATTCCTATTTTTACAAAATTCCAAGAACAAAATCAAAAATCTGGAAATCCGATTTTGTCCAGATTTCATTCACCGTTTTGTTTTACAGGTATCGATCTATATAAGGAACTCTCTACTTTCATATATCAAGTGAATTCCGCCATTTTGTATTACTAAGTTATATATATTAGGAACAATCTTAGTACAAGCATTGTTCAATTTTAAGAAGGATCGTAGTATATACATTGTTAGATTCTAGGAATAATCCCAGTTGAAACAGTTGAAATCCTTTAGACTCTTGATGACATCCTGATGCAATCTTTAGAAATTTTGATAACATCCTGGTGAAATCTGTTCAAAATGTCGATTCAATCTTTGGAAAATCTTTAGAATTCTTGATGAAATCCTTGGAAAATCTTCGTGAAATCTTCAGAAATCTCGACGAAATCCTAGAGAAATTTTTATAAATCTTGATGAAATTCTTAGGAAATCTTCAGAAATCTGGATGAAATCCTGGACAAGCATTTATAAATCTTGATGAAATCCTTGGGAAATCTTCATAAATCTTTGTGAAATCTTCAGAAATCTTGACGAAATCCTTGAGAAATCTTTATAAATCTTGATGAAATCCTTGGGAAATCTTCAGAAATCTCGATGAAATCCTTGAAAAATTTTTATAAATCTTGATGAAATGCTTAGGAAATCTTCATAAATCTTGATAAAATCTTTGCGAAATCTTCAGAAATCTCGATGAAATCTTCAGAAATCTCGACGAAATCCTTGAGAAACATTTATAAATCTTGATGAAATCCTTGGGAAATCTTCAGAAATCTCGATAAAATGCTTGGGAAATCTTTAGAAGTCTAGATGAAATCCTTGAGAAATCTTTAGAAATCTTGAGGAAAATTAGATGAAATTGTCAAAAATCTCTAGTAAATCTTTGGAAATTTTGAGAATGCTAGAATGAAATCTGCGTGAAATGTTGATTGAATCCTTGTGCAATCGAAACAGATTCAGCCAACTTCTGATGAAATCCGACTGTATTCTGTCGGAGCCTTACGTTATCAGGCGTTTCTCTGTGAAAGGATCCTGGTGGTTACGGCATTATCTGACAAACAGTTCCGACAAGATCCGATCGGATCCTTTCCAACGTAATCCGGTCCGGAATCCGTTAGTTAGGAATCCTGTGAAATACGGTTGGGTTCCGATCGGATTTAGTTGGGAATCCGACGAATTCCGGTGTGATCCGACATCGGATCCGATAGTCTCAGGTAGGATCTACAGGTCGGATTGAATCACCTGGGATATGATAAAAATGAAATTTTATATACAATTTCAAACAAAATTCACTAGATTATGATTAAATAGAATACTACAAGCATTAACCACTAGTTCTTCTGTTATACCACCTAAAATAGAACGAGTCATGCATAATATTTTTCTGGACTAAGTATTTTATCATAAAAACCTTATTGGTTAGTGAAAATCTCTAAATAGAGAGTTTCAGAAGTCATTGATATGTTTCCTTAGTAGTAAACTTCGTATTTCTATTCTGTATATATATATATATATATATATATCTTTATATAGACTCAGACTATCTTTACAATCATTATGTTGATGTGTTTCCTTTAATTTTCGAATACGTCCTTTTATACATAGCTAAATATGGCTTCTATCCTTATCCAAACATATTCGTCGTTTGGTGTTGTTTTATCAATAATATATCAGAAAACAGCCATTGTGTTGAATAATTATCGATTTGAATACATGCTTGAGATTAATGGTATAAAAGAGACGTATTTTTCTTTGATATAACGATATCTTTATATTTCATTCGTCCAATTGAACAATTCGAAAAAAAAATGAAATAGGGCAAACAAGACTCGAAACACGAAAAGGTTGTTCTGTGAGTCTCAAGCCTTAATTGTTTTGATGATAACATAAAAGTATAGATCACACATAGTTTGGAACACTCAGTAATTTTTGGTTCACTATAGCATTTATTTCCATCGCAGATAGATCAATGGAGTATGTAACAGTGCCGTAAACGTGCGATATTTGTTCAGTGCTCTGAAAGCGCTGTAACTATACCGTATCACCCAAGTAGTTTAATTCAGCTCATTATGCCCATTATCTTCATGAACTGCTTTATAATAAAAAGAATATTACTTTCCCTTTTCTACTGCTCTTAATGTTTTTCTGGTAAAACAATGTAAAAACAGCATGCAAATGTTTCTTTTTTATGCAACATTGTGCTCAATGACAACTCGAATATTATACGAGTGAAAAGAAGAGTAGTTTCTCAAAGTCCGTTTCTTCGCCATTTATTTTCATCATTTATTACGTTGCTACTTTCAATGCAAATTCACTATCTGTTGTTTAGTTATAATCTAATAATTTAAGATTTTCTTTTACTTAGATTTGGTTAAAATGCATCATCTATTGCTGCCGTTTGGAAGAACGGACAGGCTTTTCCTGGATTATTGGGTTATCCCGTATTTTCACTCGTCAAAATCTTGCGCTCTGGATTCAGATAGGAGTCTGTTCGAAATTATCAGATTATTTGAGTTCTCGCATTGATTCTTATTCGAATTGTATACAATAACCGTAACAAAACACCTTGTTTTATACATTTTCTAAGATTACATGCCAATTTCACAGTTGATCGAACCCTACAATTTTTTTTTTGACATGAAGAAATTTACCAAAAAGATTTTTTCAATTCGATCGGATTAAATGTAAGTGCAACTAAAAACTTATCTCACGCATTAGTGATTGCTGCTGTTCGATTCCATATTGCTGCTTCAATTGATTTATCTAAGCGATAAGAAAAAAAGCACCTATATATCCTAAACAAAAAGACAAAAAAATTGCTTTTCAAGCAAACACTCATTGATCAAAAGGATCTGGAAAATATTAAAAAGATTAAAATAGGATCTCACATCAAGTCTCCTTCAAGTAGAATATGTTCTGATATAACTATAGAAGTAAGTCACTGATCACCCTTCAGTGCCCTCAATCTAAATCTGCCACGTTACAGAATCGTAGTTTAATGACAAAAAAACAATCTGTGATGAGGTATACAAAGTAATTTCAAGTGACATCTGAATCATACGGAGTTAGATACATTATAAACTACGACATCTTTTGGAAAAAATATCGATTTCGGTTGTTTAGCTACAAGAATGAAATAGATTTTTTTTTAAATATTTATCGATCTATTGATTATTAAAATGACTGGAAGAGGTCGTGGACGTGCTCCTGGTGAATATATTAATTTACCTTCAAATGCAGCTGCTGATGTTGATGCTTATTTTGAATATCGAGCGTATGAAATAAATATTCGAATTATAAATTTTGAATTATATTCTTTTTTGTTCTATGTTAGTATTGTTGGTGATGATGATAGAGGAAAAGTATTTACTCCTGAAGAATATGAAGAATATAAGAAAAGAGTTTTACCAATGGTAAAAATTTCAATGTCTTAATTTTCTTTTTGTGTGATTATCATTAAAAACTAAAGTAAACATTAGAATTTGAAAAATTTAGATTCAACCAAAGAATCTAGTTTCTCAACAATAGATTTTAAAGGGTATGTTAAAATATTCATGCATGATAATGGTATTAGTTTTTACTGTGGTATCGATTTTTCTGCATGCAATGTCTTGTTCCCTTTCTGATTCATATATAATACTCATTATACCAATGAGTGCACACGATCGCTTGGATGCATTATGAAGTAAAGATTCATTCTTACCATGTCATGTGTATAATTCATACTATGTTTGTTATGACAGTGTCATTTAGAATTAGGAGACCATCTTTAGATAATCTGTTATTTTTACATCATAGCTTGATATCCAGTAAATGAAGAACAAATTGTTAGTCTTCTACATTAAAGAAGACATATGTGTTCAGATCTAGAATAGATGCATGTAACTTAATACTAATCACATAAGCTAAGATAGTTTTTTTTTATGCTATTCGTTAAATGATATAGAAATAAAACGAGAGTGATCTTATGAAGAAAATATTTCTATTGATGAACTAAGAGAATCGATTTATTAAGATAGATTTCTCTAGATAACTAATTCGTTTGAAATTTTATTTAGCGTCTTCATAATCGATTATATGTTTCATGGGTTAATTCTCAAGGAATGGATTGTATTTTAATTGGACCACAACATAAATGTCTTTGTCGACATAAGTAAAATTCATTTTTTTATTTTTGCTTCTTCAAAATTTTGTTTTTATAAATTCAGATTTGCTGAACATAAAACAGATTTTGTTGAAATTCCTATTGAACGTCCAATATTTATTTCATGTCGTCAATCAGGTTGTCGTTGTGTTTCATTTGAATATGTTACTAATACATCGGGTACAAGTGATCCAAATTGTCGTTGTAAACATTCACTTGATAATCATACAACAAAACCACCTTATAAATGTCAAAAAAGTATTGAGAAATTTTGGTTTTTATTTACAGAAAACAAAAACAACAAAAAAAATATTAATCATTTAGTTTTGTTTAGATTGTAATTGTACCGGATTTTCTGCTCCATTTACATGTACATGTGGTGAATCAGCAAATAAACATATAACTCTAGTTGAAACAAAAGAAGAAAGAGAAAAACGCGCTCATCCAATTGGTTATGCAACACCATATCAAGCCATGGGTGGTTTAACAGGATTTAGTTCTTTAGCTGAAGGTTATTTACGATTGGATCCAAGCGGACGAGGTAAAAAAAAGAAAATATTTCTTTTATAAGTTAAAATTTAAAAATATTTAATAGGTCGACCAGATGATGATTTTCTTAATCAACCAATAACTGCTATGGATCATCCAATACTTCGTGTACATGCATCTCATGAACCTAATAGTAATATAGAAATAAGATCTTAAAATGAAAATTTATTTTGATTTTCTAAAGGTACAGAAGGACAATCACAATTAAGACATGTTGGAGAAGCTGAATTAGATTATTATGAACGTCGTTATCAAGAACGAGTAAATATATAGAAAATATTTTCTATTTTTTAATTTCATTCATTTTTTTTGTCAAGCAACGTCTTTCACGTGGTATACATGCAGCACCAAATCCATATGATGCCGATACAAAATTAACAACTGGTACACGAAATGATAAATCACCATCACATCGTATTACAGGCAATAAAAAATAGGACACATTCAATTTTGTCGTTCGTTTTAAATAAGCTCTGTATATATATAAATTAAATTAATAAAAAAGAAAACAACAATAATAAATAAGTCGATATATAGAACATCGACTCTTAAGTATAAGCGTAAAATTTCATTATCTACTCAAAGAACAAACAAAATACTTCATGTCGACAAGAAGCTAAAAGAACTTTTTCTAATATTAGTTTTCGCTCTATTAATATTGCTAATTTTCTAGAATGTAATTCAAAAAGTATATAATAACAATTGAAATTACTAAGAACAGAAAAAGAAAGTGTAAAACTTTTTTTATTTCTTGTATTTTCTCAGGGCTAGAATATGTTTACTTTTTATCAAAAGCGAATATTTGCAATAGATGACACTAGTATCCTATGAGTTAATATTAATGCCACCTATATCTAAAATATAATTTTATAGAAAATAAATTAAAAAAAATATAATTATTTATCATATAGAAAGATTTTTTCTTTAAAAAATTTTTTTTATAAAAAACGAAAATTTCTTGTTTGTTGACCTCGGCTGCTGCCTTATGACCACCGATATGGCTGTTTTTCTCATCATTACCCATCGACAAGACGAAACATGCAAAGCAACGACACCCACACGATTCTCTCAATGGAAAATGATGCCTAAAAAATGGCAAATAAACAGAACATATATTATTCATAATTTTTTTCATTTTTGAATTTTATTCTTTTCTAATAAATTAACAAAAAAAAAAAATAAATTACACTTAAAAATTACATAATAAATATATATATATTTTTTTTGTCAAATATTTTCTTCTTGCAGATATCATAACTCCCATATCTTTTGTCAAAAAAAAAAAAAAAAAAAAAATTCTTTTTTCTTATGTATCATAGACAAAATATGAGAGAAAAACTGATTTTTCTCTAAATAATTAAACACCTTTTCCTTCTTCTGTACAAATATTTCAAACTTCTTACCCGCCTATATCAAACAAAATAAAATAAAAAACATAAAGAAGAAAATACTCCCAAATTTTTTATTATCGAAATGAGTGGTAGTACAGCAGCAGCCGCATCAGCAGCACCACGTAGACAACCAGTTGATAGTAAGATATAATTCTCTTTTTTTTTTTGTTCAATAATTATTACATCTTATTTAGATCGAACAGATGCCAACAATTTTAAAGTAGTGACAGTAGTAGCAACACGTGGACGTGGTACTGAAATATCCGAAGAAATATCTTATACAGATACAAAAGTTATTGGAAATGGTTCATTTGGTGTTGTTTATCAAGCTAAACTTGTTCATTCTAATGAACAAGTAGCTATAAAAAAGGTTTTACAAGATAAAAGATTTAAAGTAATAAAAATTTTCAACAATATTTTTTTGTTTATTCAAAATGTTTTTTATTTAGAATCGCGAATTGCAGATTATGCGAAAACTTGATCATCAAAATATTGTTCAATTAAAATATTTTTTCTTTTCATCTGGTGACAAAGTAAAAGTATCATTTGTTTTTTGTTCAAATAATTCTTTACCATTAATTTTAGCTTAAAGAAGAAGTTTATTTAAATCTTGTACTTGAATATATACCGGAAACTGTCTATCGTGTAACACGTCATTATACAAAACAAAAGCAAACCATTCCGCTACTTTATGTCAAAGTAAATATAATAAACAAAATTTTTCTTAATTATATATATATATATATATATTTAGTTGTATATGTATCAATTATTTCGTGCATTGGCTTATATACATTCATTTGGAATTTGTCATCGAGACATTAAACCACAAAATTTATTACTTGATCCTGAAACATCTATATTAAAATTATGCGATTTTGGAAGGTAAAAAAGAATCAAATAAAAATTTTTTTTTATAAATTTTGTTTTTTAGTGCTAAACAATTAATAAAAGGTGAACCAAATGTTTCATATATATGTTCACGTTATTATCGTGCACCGGAATTAATTTTTGGTGCTATTGATTATACATGTTATATAGGTAAAAATTTTATGATATCAAAATTATATATTTTTTTTTTGTTTTTGTTAGATGTTTGGTCATCAGGATGTGTACTTGCTGAACTTCTTCTTGGTCAACCAATATTTCCAGGTGAAAGTGGTGTTGATCAATTAGTAGAAATAATTAAAGTATTAGGTACACCAACACGTGAACAAATTCGACAAATGAATCCTAATTATCAAGAATTTCGTTTTCCACAAATAAAAGCACATCCATGGCATAAAGTTTTTCGTAATCGTACACCACCAATGGCAATTGATTTAGTATGTCGATTACTTGATTATACACCAGCAACACGTTTAACACCACTTGAAGCTTGTGCTCATGCATTTTTTGATGAATTACGTGATTCTGATACACGATTACCTAATGGACCTCTTCCACCACTTTTTAATTTTAGTCAATATGGTTTGTTATTAAATAAATAATAATAATAATTATTATTATTGTTACTTTTTTTTTAGAACTAACTATTAATTCATCGCTCAATTCACGTTTAATTCCTGCACATTTACAAGGTCAACAAACAGTATCAAATAGTGGTGGTATATCATCAAATTCAACAGTTAATGCTTCAACAACAAATAATAGTAGTAGTGGTGGAAATGTTAATACAATAGGAACATCAAATAATGATAAACCTATAATAACAGCAACAAATCGTTCAAATAATAATTCACCACCATCAACTGTACCAGTATCAACATCATCCGCAGCAGCAACAACAACAACAGCAAATGTTAATGGACCAGGCGAAAGTGATGCTATGAACAGCCTCGATGAACAGACGGCAACTGGCGGTGATTCAATTAAAAAAGAGCATTCTTAAATAACTTTGTCGTTAAACTATTCTTTCTTCTCTCTCTCTCTCTCTTTTTTTTCTTTCTATATTATTGTCGTATGCGTGCGTGTGTCTATGTATCAGTGGCTTCTTTTAATTCCTTAATTCTTCTTATGTATACTGATGAAAGACAACAATAACATCAATGAGAAGAAAAAAAAAACAAATTTTTATTGCTATATACCATCATAGCATGAACAACTTGTTTGTATGATTAAGCAAACATAAAATCATTCAATCGGCTTTAGTGTGTATTCTTCACCGCTGCATCTTTTTCGTCGTTTTTTTTTTTCAAACATGCTTTTGTACACTATTCTTCTTTTCCCTATCTCTCCTGGGACCTGAACTTCCTTTGTATGTCTGTGTGTATTACTCTCAGTTGTGTTGCTGTTCTATATATAAATATATAAATGTGTGTGTGTGTGTTGTTCATTTGACCATCGAGAAGAAAAAAAACATAAACAGCTTCACTCTCATATATATCAACAATCGCGTCATACAGACATTCTTTTTTTGTCCTTCAGTTTTTTTTCTCTCTCTCTTTCTTTTTTTGGCTTCTTTTTTTTTTTTTTTCTTTTTTTCAGCATATACACATCAGAAAAAGTCTGCAGCAAAAAAAAAAATAATGAACCAAACATAATTTTGTTTTTTGAAAATTAATGAGAGATAAACAAAGACTTTGACCTTCGAAAACAAAAAGAAAGAATCGTATATTACAGATTTTTATATTTATAAGATTAAAGAAAAGAAAAAAAAAAAAAAAAAAGAAACAGCAACATAGAAACAAAACAATGATAGATACACGAGAATGGTTTTGGTTCGGGATTCATATTTTTTTTTATTCAATTATTTTCACTGGTTTAATATGTATATTTATTATATGGTATTATTGGTTTTTTGTTCGATATCATATTCGAAATAAATCAAAGATAAATGTAAAATTACAGAGTCGTTCATTTGTTTTTCATACATTATCATTTCAAATATCTACTAATGAGAATATTCTACTTAATGTACAAATTTCACCATTAGAAAAACAACTGATTGAATTAGCACAATTAAATGGACAACAATATAAAATAATTTCATTTGAAATACAAGATGAACAAATTGATATCATATTTGCTGAAACAAATAATCATTTAACTATTAAACATGAATATTTAGAACAACAGAGGTTAGAAATAATTCTTTTGTTTACTTTCAAAAACAAAACCGAAATTTATATTTTTAAGTTATCAAACAAAACGATCATATTTTGTACATGAATATACATTTATTTGGTCAAGTACAAATTATCGAACATGTTTTAATGATAAAATCAATTTAATCGATACAGGATATTGGTATGGTGGAGCTACTCAAAGAACAGTTTATTGGCCTATAAATCAATTTGTAACTAAACGTCAAGCAATGATTCCTCAAGATGCATACAAGTAAAAAAAAAGAAATTCATATTTTCTATAAGAGAGAGAGAGAGAGACGATCTAAAAAACCATGAGTGTTTGAAAATAGAGGGTGTGGGTAATTAATAAAAATAATTCGATTTGAATTCCATAAGAATTTATGCTAATAGATTTTTCTATATAAAATATAGAAATATGTTTGGTAATGTTTGTGAACGTTATTGGTTATCATCCTATGGTTTTGCATTATTTGTTGATCCACTTGTACCATTATTTGTTTCAATGAATAAAAAATATCTTGAATTAATATCTGAATATCGAACACCATATCGACAAAAACAATTTATTAAACATGAATTTCAATATAAAATTTTACAACATGTTAATATGCGTGATCTTCATTTAACAATGATTAATCGTTATTTAGGTAAACCAATTGATATACCTGATCATCGTATGATTACTGAACCAATATGGTCAACATGGGCACAATTTAAACAAAATATTAATACAGAAAAAATACTTAATTATGCTGAAGAAATTGTTAAAAGAAAATTTCCACGTTCTCAAATATGTATTGATGATAATTGGACACCACATTATGTAAGTTAAGATTTATATATAAAAAAAAATAAACAAAATAAAACTTCTTTTAGGGAACATTAGATTTTGATCGAAATAAATTTCCTAATCCAAAATATATGATAAAAAAATTAAAAGAACTTAATTTTCGTGTTACACTTTGGATACATCCTTTTATATCTTGTAAATCATATCAATTTATTAATTATTGGCGTCGTGGTTTATTAATAAATATGAATATAATATCATCATTATTTGATTTAATTATAGAACATAATAAATTTTTACAAATTATTTTTGATAATTTTTTAATTAATCCAAAATTTCAATATTTAATTAATTTTTTTAAATATATATATCAAAAAATATTTTTTTTTTCATTACCTGGTATTACATTATGGTGGAATGGTTTTGCTGGTATTATTGATTTTACTAATGAAATAGCACGACAAGAATATATATTAAATTTACAATATTTACAAAAATTTTATAATATTGATAATTTTAAATTTGATGCTGGTGAAGTTAATTGGTTACCTATATTTAGTTCATTTAAAAATTCATCTTTTCAACAATTATCTATAGATAAAATAACATTAGTAAACAATCCAGCACTTTATTCATATTTATATGCACAACTTGCATATCAAATTAATGTAAATAATCGTTTACAAGAAGTACGTATTGGTTATCGTACACAAATATTACCTATATTTGTTAGAATTATTGATAAAGATTCAAATTGGTCATATAATAATGGTTTACGATCATTATTACCAAGTATATTTAATTTAAGTATTCTTGGTTATCCTTTTATTTTACCTGATATGGTAAGTTTATCTTTTTTTTTCTATTTAGAAAAAAAACAAATTGACTAAAGAAAGATTCTTGAACATATAGATAGGTGGTAATGGTTATGGTCTAACAATAACTCAAACATGTTTACCTCAACGTGAATTATATATACGTTGGTTACAATTAAATATTCTTTTACCAGCAATACAATTTTCTTTTCCACCATGGATTTATAATGATGAACAAGTTATTCGTATAGCACATAAATGTCTTAAAATACGTGAACGTTTTCATTCAATATTATTATTAACAGCTGAAGAATGTGTAAAATATGGTACACCTATGATTCGTCCATTATGGTTTTTAGATCCATATGATATAAATGCACAAATATGTGATAATGAATATATGTTAGGAAATAATTTACTTATTGCACCTGTACTTGAAGAAAATATTCGAGAATTAAAAATATATTTACCACAAGGAAAATGGAAATGTATTTATACGAATGAAATTTATGAAGGAAATCAATCATTATCATATATAGTAACAATTGAAGATATTCCAATTTTTGAACGATATGAGAATTAAATATTTGTTTTTATTAAAAATTTTTTTTTTTTAAATAAAATTTATATGATGTTTTATAAATGAATATTGATACACACAATTCAATCAAAACAATAATTGTAAAATATGATTCATTAGATATGTTGTCTTCAAGATTAATATATGAAATCATAAAAGATTTGTATTAATGATAGAAGTGCATACAGTAATTTTTTGAATTCATATTAATCATATAAATGTTTTCATACGTGTTGTGATTACTTTCATTGAATTTTGAGTTCTGATTTTATTATGTTCTCTATAAATGTAAGAACAAAGATTCTTTTCCTTTTTTTTTTTTTGTTTAGAAAAATCTAACGTTCTTTTCACTTTTATTGTCTAATGCACATAATTAAAAACAAAACCATGCGTTAAAGACCGTAACGAACTGTCTATAGTTTGTCGTGCGTGCAATACAAGAAAACAACCATTTTCTGCTTGCAAATAGAGCGAAGTATATACATGCACGCGTAAAGTGCAACTTGTATAGTTTCCTCTTTCTCGACAAAAACAATTGTATTGGATATGGAAGGTGGTTAGGAGAGCGTACTTTGATACTTTCTCAGTGCTTGTATTTCACATGGAGGTTGTATCAGATATGATTAAATTTTTGTTGAATTTCAAGATTTTGGAATCCGATAGTTAGATTGTATTAAATGCAACTGAATATAATGCTTGAAAAATTTTCGAAGACACCAAATATTGACATACGAAATTCAAAATGAATCATGCTAGAAGATTTTTTTATATGAGTTTTCCTAACAGTGCCTATCGTTGTTATAACATTGAAATATCTATTGAAGTCCCAATGACAAAACAGTGCAAAGATAGACTGAAGATAAAGTATCCTATACATAGAAACGATAATGTACCAATGCTTGGTATTGAAAACATTTCACCGTGATGTAGCTTTGCGATAATTACTTCACACAATAGAATCTGCTGATGTTGAATTAATTCAGATATGATAGGCTTTACCAGTCAAATCTAATCGAACTTCAGTGAATTTGGTCGCCGTATAGAATTCTCAGTAATTTTCAGTTTTTCTTCGTACTTCAACACTCTTCTGAAGTCTTTCTATAGCCTTTTAAAATCATACAGATCAATCATAACAGAAAATAAGAAAACAAAAAAAAAGAGAAGACAATAAATTTAAAATAATAGAATTAGACGCATATTTGAGAAACATCTGAGCTATATGACATAATAAATAACTGGAAAAGTAGAGCACCGTACTTCCAAGAAAAAGTAGACAAAGAAGAATATAGTTCTGAAAAAAAATCGAAGAAATTCGATTTATTCAAGTATAATATCTTTGTTTCTTTTTTTGACTTGATAATAAACATAATGAACTTCACCTCGAAGATAAAGAAGAAGAAAAACGATCAGACAATGATGACAGTAACATCAATAACAAATACAGTGATGACGAAGAGATGATTGATATTACATCACCCTTAATAAAAATGACAATAGTGATGACAGTACAAAAACGATTTAATAGTACAAGAATTTGTAGTGAAATAGAACCGTATCCGTAAGACTTTTATTTAGACGTTAAAATTCATGATAGAAAAATATACATAAACAATCGATTTTTTTGTTTGCTAATTAAAATAAAAGTAAACTTTTTCTTATAATTGTATTTTACACTTTATCTTCAATGTTTTACTAAATTTCCAAAAAGCCATATGCTTCATTTCTTTCCATTAAATGATAATCATCTATTATTATAAATTTTCGAAAGTTATTCAAATTTTTTTTTTTTGTTTGTTTAAGATCTCGACTAAAATATGAGATGACATAGTTTTATGATCTTTATATTTCAACAAAAAAAAAGAACAAAATATCATCAGACTTCCACACACTCTGCCATCTAATCAATGAGTGACATCTTTGATATATCGAGAGGATATTACTCTATAATAATGTCGGTCGCTAGCAACCAATTGAGATTGAATTCATAAGTGTCTGTTTATTCTTTTCCTACTTCATTTTTTTTTAAATCTATTTTACTTACTTAGTTAAATTAACTATGGCTGAAGTTCATGTTATTGGACAAATACTTGGTGCAAGTGGTTTTCCTGAATCAAGTCTATTTTGTAAATGGAAAGTACAAATGGGAAGTGCATGGCGTGTTTTACAAGGCGATCATGAAGGTCAAACACAAGTTGATGAACCATTAGATGCACCGATGGCTAATTGGTGCCATCCAATTGATGTACATTTTGCTACAAAAGGTTTACAAGGTAAATAAACAAAAAAAATAGAACGAAATACGAATGATTAACGACCCGAGAGTGCAAAGAAGAAAAAAAAAAGATAAGGCAAAACTATTTCAAAAAAAAAGAATCATTCAACCATAGCGATCATCTATATATTATTTTAAACTTGATTATACTTTTATTGTAGGTTGGCCAAAATTTCACGTAAGTAATCATAATGATAATTATCTCGTTTAATTTTTCATATTATTATTAGTTACAAGTATGGCATCAAGATGTATATGGACGTAATGAATTATATAGTTATGGTTTTTGTCATATACCTATTAGTCCAGGTTTACATGAAATTGATTGTGTTACTTGGAGACCAAAAGGTAGTCTTCTTGAAGAACTTAAAACACAATTTATTGGAGGTAGTTCTCAATTAAAAGTAAGTTTTATCATAAATAAGTATAATTTTTGATTATTCTCTTTCAGTCAAAAATAGTTAATTTGAATAGTCATTATTCTAATTTTTATTTAAGTAAAAATCATCGAATTGGATATTATTTTCGAGAGACTTGAAAAAAAAAGATGTATTGTTTTTAAAATAAATTTTATTCTCATATTTTAGAATCCTGATTTAGTTTCATCAAGTGCTGAACTCTACAAATTACGAACAGTATCAATGGGTAAAGTTCATTTACGTTTACATGTTATTGTACGTAATTTTGATAAATATGGTGTCGAATTTTGACTATATTATTGTTTCTTCGATCAGATTATCTTTTTTTTTTAAATGTGAATATTTATACATCCGTCCATTTTTTTTTGTTTTTGTTTTAAATAATATTCTTCAATTAATGTTGTAGTTGTTCGGGTTTTTCTATTTTCCATTATTAATTAATAAGTGTTAAAAACAAAAAAAACTTTTTTTTTTTTTTGTTTTCTTCTTTTTAAGAATTGTTTTAGATTAACTATTTTGTTTTTTTCAATTTAATTACAAAAAAAAAGAAAAAGAAAATGGTTGATTCATTTGTGGTATTTTATTTATTTCAATCGAATATTAGTAATCTTATTTTTTTGTCTATTTCATAGTCATTTTCAAAAGAGAATTGTATGGATTCATTTCCAACATTTAAAAATTTTTATGAAATCAAAGATAATCAAGATGCATTTACAATTGATAATAGAGATATTCAAGAAATACAAAGTAATATTCAAACAAATTTAATAGAAAAAACAAAAAAATCAAAACGAATTAATTCAACATCGAACAGTACAAAAATAATAAATACAACACCTACAGTACTATGTGATATTTGTTCTGTATCTATAAGTGGTCCAATTGTTTATGATTCACATATTAAAGGAAAAAAACATCAAGCACAATTAAAAATTATTTTGAGTGTAAGGATTAATTTTTTTATTTAATAGTAAATTTTGTTTTTTGTTTTGTGATTATAGAAAAATCCTCAATATAAAATACTAACATATGAAGAACTTTGTTCATTAAAAAAACAAGAATCAATAATTGTGAATAATGAAAATGAAAAATCTGAAATATCTTTACCGGTAGAATCTATAAATGAAATACAAATTGTACCACCATTAATACCATCAAAAAAACTTAATTGTAATATGTGTAATATTTCATGTAATAGTCAACAAATGTTTGATAATCATATTGCTGGAAAAAAACATCAAATGAAACTTAAACTTAGTAATGTAAGTTATTATTTGATGATTCTATATCATCAGCACTCTCGATGGGGTGGACTAGCCCCTCCCCATTTTTGCAGTGTGTCTGCAAAATTTAATTTTACGGCTGCAGCCGATTGATCACGCGATAATATTAGCGGTGAAAAATTTTTGTTTTGAGACAATTTTTCCGAAGATTTTACTTAGCCCTGGAGGGGGGGGGGGTAGGGGTATCTTCGTCGCGCTACTCCCCGTCATCACTTTTAATGAAAAATCGGAAAGTTCCTAAAAACATATGTGACTGTCTGGCCAACGAAAAAAAATCTGTAGCTCTCCCCTCCCATTGATCTTAAATCAATGTTTTGAAATTTTCATCATTTCTCTTCATATAAGATTTATTAGAGAGTATTTGTAAGACTAGAAAAATTCTAAAAAGATTTTCATTTATAAATCTCTACAACTGAGTTATGAAATTTTTTTCAATAATATAATCTTTTAGTTAAACAATCCTGTTCCACCTCGTATTGTTCCAGATAATAATCCATCATCGTCAAATTATTGTGATGTTTGTTCAATACAATTAAATTCTGAAAATGAACTAACTGAACATCTTGCACAAAAACAACATCAAACACGAGAGAAAGAAGCTGGTATATTCTTTGTTTTTTTTCTTGTTTGCAATTATTATTTTGTTTTTGTATTGTAGAATTCTGTGCTAAAGAAGGCGCTGATATGAATATTAATTTTGATGATTATAAAATAATAACAACAATAGATATAGACAAAGATAATTTTGATTATCAATGTACATTATGTAACAAAAAATTTCGAAATAAAATGCAATTGATTGAAGTAAAAAAAAGCAAAATTTTTTTTTTTATCGATATATTTTTAACTAAATTTTTTGTTTTTAGCATTTGAAAAGTGCACTCCATAATCGACTTTCTAATCGATCAAATAAAAGAAGTCTTTCAAAAGAATCTAATCGAGGAAATAATAAAGTATATTTTCATTACGTCTTTAATATAAAAATAAATCGTTTTGTTTTTTTTTTAAAAAGGTTACACGAGAAAATATTCCACGAAATGATAATATAACTCGTCGTCAAAATTTTCCTTCATTTCGTGGTTCAAATAAATCTTCAGGAAAATCACGTCCATTTCGATCTCAAACTTTTTCACGTAATCAAACATTTCAATCATATGATCAAAATACAAGTAATATTTTTGGTGCATTTGATCCAAATAATCAAGCAACATTTTCATCTAATAATAATTACAATTCATCAACAAAACGTTCAATATCATATGAAAAAAATTCTAATGAATATGATGGATTTTATCCTAAACGTACTCGTACATATAATGATGGAAATGATAATACACAAGATTTTTATTCAACTGATAGAAATTATTATTCATCAATAAACACGGCAAATTATCCATGGACTAATAATAATAATAATAATTATTCATCACAAACAAATACTTATAATAATCCATCATCAATATCACAAACTTCATGGCAATATCAAACTGAACCTCATTATGATCAACAATCACAAGAACAATATTCAAGTAATCCTACATCATCTTATATAAATCCAATGCGTATGTATTCATCAGTTTTTGTATTAGATCCCTCTTTTCATCTTCCACTTTCTGAAATGATTTTGATTTAATTACATTTAGTCTTTTGTTTTTCGCGTAGAAGATAATCTAGTATAAATATGACGTCTAACAGTCAAAAAAAATTTTATGTTCTCTTTTGGGTCACTCGATACTTGACGAACTTTTTGACACAAGCATCAAATATGAATTAATTGCGTACTAACGTCGGAAAATTTCAGACATTCATCATGAGTTCTGGAACAATTAGAAGTCAGTTTTTTTTTAGACAAAATCGAATTTTTAGAGGAGGAAATAGTTCGTTAGGTTCTAGAGGGAATTCTTAAGAACAATATTTATCTTTGTTGTCTTTTTTTTTTTATATAGATTATCCTTCTACTCAACCACCATTACCTAATTATGGTAAAACAAAACTAATGAATTAATTATTTTATGAATTTCTTTTTCTTTTTTTGTTATTGTATAGAACCACCACCATTGCCAAGTTATCCACCACCATCATCTTATACTCGTCCTCAAACTTCAACATTTGGTAATACAGGAAACAATAATTATTTTCCAAATTCATTCGGTCAATAAATCCAATATATTGTTTTTTTATTTATTAATTTCTTTCGCCGTTTTTTTTTTTATATGTATATAATATCGACAAAAGATTCTATATTTGTTTGTTTTCTTTTTGGTTTTAAATAGACTAACATAAATATTTTTATCGTTATTATCTTCCATTTGTTTTCTTTGTTTTTTTTTTCTTTTTTCGTCGAACAATTCCTCAATCATCAAGAAAAAAGAAACATATGAAAACTGGTGTTGGTTATCTAACATGAATTGAAAATATTATATTTGTTTGTTTTGCTTATTTTCACTGATGATAAAAAAAGAAAAAAGAGAGAAACTCTTTTCTCAATTAGTTTGTTTAAAAAGATAAAAAAAGAAAAAACATAAACGAACAACTAGCGAATGGCTACGTACTCTTGATTATAAGAACACAAGGTCAACATCAATTTTATATTATCTTGTCTTTATAATTTAAAAGCAAAAAAAAAGAGACCACAAGATAACAATCTGCTCTTATTCTTTTCAACATTTTTAGATTATCAACATGAAGTGGACAGAATATGTAGTTGGATATATTTTTGTTGTTGTTGTTAGTTTGTGTTCATATGATCATCGAGTAAATGCACTTGATAATGGGTTACTTCGACAACCACCAATGGTAGAATATATATTCGATGCAAAAGTAATGAAAATTTCTATTTTTTTTTTACCAGGGTTGGTTAACATGGCAACGATTTCGTTGTGTAACTGATTGTCAAGAAGATCCAGATACATGTATTAGGTAAATTTAAATTAAGATTAAAGTAATCTTCCATTTTTGAGAATCAAAACTAATTAATTAATATGATTAATTTTAGTGAAAAATTAATTCGAACACAAGCTCAATTACTTGTAGATGGTGGATATTTAGCTGCTGGATATGAATATATTATTATTGATGATTGTTGGTTAAGTAATACTCGTGCACCTGTAAATTTTTGCAATAAAATATAACCTATATATTTTTGTTTTAATGTAAATATTTTATTTAGGATGGTACATTACAACCTGATAGTAAACGTTTTCCAAGTGGAATACGTGCATTAGCTGATTATGTTCATTCATTAGGTTTAAAATTTGGTATTTATGAAGATTATGGTACAGAAACATGTGCTGGTTATCCTGGTATTTTAGGACATTTAGAACAAGATGCTAAAAGTAAATAACTTTTTTTAGAATGTGTTTAATAAAATTATAGTAAGAAGAAATTTCATTTGTTTTTTTTTTTTTTTTTTTGTTAGCATTTGCTAATTGGACAGTTGATTATTTAAAATTAGATGGTTGTAATGCTGATATAAAAGATTTTGATACTGGTTATCCAGCTATGGGACATGAATTAAATTCTACAGGTCGTCCAATTGCATATTCATGTTCATGGCCAGCTTATGATGAATTTTCACAAATAAAACCAAATTATTCAGCTATTGCACAAACATGTAATCTATGGAGAAATTGGGCTGATATTGATGATTCATGGGAAAGTGTTTATTCAATTGTACAATGGTTTGGTGATAATCAAGATCGTTTATCACCATTTCATGGTCCAGGACATTGGAATGATCCAGATATGGTTCGAAAAATTTTTCTTAATGTTTATTAAGATTTAGAATTTTTTTTCTAGATTGTAATTGGAAATTTTGGTTTAAGTCCAAGTCAATCACGAGCACAAATGGCACTTTGGTCAATTATGGCTGCACCACTTATTCTATCTGTTGATTTAAGAACAATTAGTAATTGGGCACGAGATATTATTTTAAATAAAAATTTAATTGCTATTAATCAAGATCCACTTGGAGCTATGGGAAGACGTATTCTTAAAGTAAAGAGAAATACATCGTCTTTGAAAATATATGTTAAAAAGTTTTTTTTTTCTTATAGTTAGATAATCATGTTGAAGTATGGAGTAAACCATTGATTGATGATCGTGTTGCGGTTTGTGTTTATTTATAAGATTTTTTTTTTTTGTTTTTTACGACTGATTTTTCTATATTTTATAGTTTGTTGCACTTTATCCTGAACCATATGGAACACCAATTCATTTAAGTATTAATCTTACAGATCTTGGTTTAATTCGATATCGAGATTATAATTTTTTTGAATCATTTTATGGTGATTTTCTTGGAAAATATCATTATACAGATAAATATAGTTTTACAATAAATCCATCGGGTGATGTACATGCATTTTATGTTGAATCAGCTATACCACAAAAAAAATTTCGTAAGAATTTGTGAAAAAAATTTAAATTTATATGAACATATATTTTCTTTTATTTTCTGAATTTATGTTTTGTTTTTTTTTTTTCGTTCTTCTTATATATATATGCATTAAGTGAAAATGTACCCGCTAGTCTTTCAAGCGTAATTCATTTATTCATTTCTTTTAAATAGGTGATGTGTTTTTTTTTTGCGTTTATTTCTTCTTTTTTTTTTGGCTGTTTATATAAAACATGGTCGATTTTTTTAATATTATTTGAATGAAATAAAAATTTGTCTGCAGACTATTTTTTTTTTTTTGTATTCATAAACGAATTTAATATGAGGATTTTGATAATTATTCATGTGGAAAAGCTTGGTTTATTTCGTTTGTAAAAGTCTAATCATCTTAAAAATTACAATCAGGATGATGAATAGAATGATTTATCATTTTTCTGTTATATCATAATCTCGAGATAGAAGACATGAAATTTTCATACAAAGAATTAATCTCAAATCTGTTACTTAGATACTAATAGTTTCTATCAAATATTAATGATGTTTAAAAAGCAATGAACTTTAAATAAGTCTTGTAGATTTTTTAAATATTTCGTTCACCAGTGTTTGCTTTCTATTGAAACTAAAAATACTTCTAACTAGATGGTATTCAAGTTCCACTCGATTTCAAAATATAGTGCGAAGCTACGAATGTTGATCATCGAAAAAAATCGATTTATCGTCAGCTGATCGAATAAACTGCTGTCTTCATTTCAATCACCTTAAAGCTTGTAAAACAATAAAATCCACAAAAGGAAAGAATTCGTTATGAGCAAAATCGTCCATATTTTCTCATTAAATTCAATTTTATTTCACGTATTTTGTCATTTTCACACTTCTAATGCATTCTGTACTATATGCTACGTGATTCAGCTAACCGAGATTTAGTTATGTTTTACATCATCCCAAAGATTATGTTATAGAGTGTTTTCATGGTCAATGCTATATTTACTTTCTCATATATTCAACCAATCTAAATTATATGAAGAACGAAGCTGCTTAAGTTCACCGTTCTTTAGTGAACTCCGATGACGTATTTTACTTAGTTTTCTTCGGCCATAATATCAGTCCACCTCGAATTTCAAAATTATATTTAAATGATAGAATACGAGTTTTCATTGATTAAAATGCATACATCCACTCTGTATATGTACCAAGTGTGGGTACGAATGGGTGTGCCTATTAGCGAAGAGAATATCCACAGCCAAATTAGAAAAAGTAAACATTGTTTGTACATATCAACAGTTTTATCCCTTTCAATGTTTTTTCCTACAATATAACCACAAACAGTGTGTATTCACACTGATGAAAGGCAAATCGCATTTTGTAACGCGAGGCGCTTGTTTCGAGATATTTCTTGCGACGAGCTTGCGAAACATTCTGACCACATGGTTCGAGTCTACACTTTGGTACCTTAAATATTTTTTCGGTTTAATCTAGATTATTAGTTCCTACTCTTGGAGTAAGAACTGACAAAACTCTAAGATCCAGTCATTCCGAGTCGATTTGGTCTCGCTCAGCTTCCTTTACTCTAGAAAAAAATCCGCTATTGTGGAAACCTATACGAGGTTCTCATGTTTGTCACAATACGAAACCCTGTATAGATTTTCAAGAAATGGTTTCTGAGTTCTTGGAAACCCCAAAAAGCAATCGAAAAAGCTCAAGATTCAACAAATGCTGTAAAGATTTTCTAAACTTCGAAAACCTTGTTTAGCTTTCCGGCAGCAACCCACAAAAAGATTCACTAATCTATTTTAACGCCATAATATAACTCATTATTCCATCCTCTGGATCTAATCCATCATTCTAACCGATATGGGTGCGGATGTGAATGCTGGCTAAAAGAAAACTCACATCTACACTTCGCGTTCTAACACTCACCCACATCCAAACTAAACCACGTGGTTTAGTTTTAAACACAAAATTAGAATACCAGAGCCATCTACTGATAGTAAATAAATCATCACTAAAGCTGTTTAGTGATATATTAAATAATCGTTTGCTAGTTTTATGTGTATGAATGGACTATTTATTTGTGACTAAAAACTTGGAACTATCCTCTGTCCTGAGCAAAAAAAATCAGTTCATTTTGTTCAAGCATGTTGGAGATATTCAAGTTTTTTCTTTGTTAAGTTCCTTTCTGGACATATTATAGTTACAACTATCTGAAAATGTTTAAAATTCCTGTTTCTTATTTAAATAATAAACACTTTAATTTAAAAAGATAAAAGATTAAAATATAATAATATTGTTTGTAGTAAATTTCACTAAATCTCTCATAGAACTAAAAATTATTGAAAAAGAACCATAGATGAAAAAGTATGTTAAGGTAGTTTTACGAATATTATTGTTCTATATATAAATATGGTCCAACTGTATGAGTTAGATCAAAATACAAAAACAAAAAAACGTTTTGGTGTATTCAAACAATACACCACGAACAAAATAAAGAGAGAAACCTTTGAATAGTTTTATTGAGAGAGAAACAAGTGCAGTCTTTTGATTTTCAATAAGACACTTAATGATTTATTGCAAGCATGCTTTGCAACAGATTGCTGCTGCTCGTTGAAACATTAGCAAGAGGACATTGATAATAGTAGAGGTAATAATTTTTTGCTGGCGTTAATGTCATCCTTTTCTATTGATGTTAGATAATCTTCTTTCTTGAGTGTCCATAAAAAATATATAGTAAGAGACAAGAAAGAAAAATTGTCGTCAAGCGATATGTTTCTTTACATGGAAGGCCATTTTCGCTGAATATCATTCCGTCATTTATTCAAAATTTTATTTTTACATCACAAAAAATACGGTGCATACATAGCTTACAAAATGGGCTGCAGCACATCAATCAAAACAGTAAGTTCTGCCAAGATCACATTTGTATATGATGTAGTCAGCATCGATATAATGATGACGGTTGACAACTATTCTTACTACTTGGCTACTCGACTTACACAAATAATTATATTTTAAAGGATACTATTTTGTTTATGATTTAACAATCGTCCAAACATTGAATGAAGGTACTTTCAAGTAATTACTTTAGTATTTTCGCCCTAGTATTCTTTCATGACTCGATACACATGCAACTATAGGACTTAGTTGATGCGTCATATTAACGTCTACAAAATGGTACACTTAATTGTTTGATTCAGAGATTCTCTCGAGTGAAAACAAAAAGTACTTGAAAAATTTCACTTCTATTTTGAAATGGCCAGAAAATTTTAAAGTACTCTGTGTTCTTTTTTTTTGACAGAACCTCTGTATCAAACAATCAAGTGTACCATTTTGTAGGCATTGATATGACGCATAAAATAAGTCCTATAGTAGTTGCATATGTATCGAGTCACGACAGAATGTTAGGGCTAAAATACTAAAGTACTTGAAAGTACTTGCGTCCAGTGTCTGCAATCGTCGCACAAGAACTGAAGAAACTATCAATAAGAATTGCAGATTCCATTCTGCCATTATTTCAGATTATTGAAGAATTCGACAAAAGTCATCATAATTAAAAAAAAAAAAATGGACATTCGATGAGGTTCTCATCGTCCAATGAAATGATCATTGTTAATGACCAATAGAGCACTGAAAAATAGAGTTTCATTCAATGCTTGAGAAGAAAATTGCATCATTTAAATGCTGTATTTTGCATACATTGTTTTAACTAATTCCCAACACTCATTGATTCTTCATACATATATATTTATATGAAGCTTATAACTTTTCTTAATAAAAAAAGGAAATAAAGATATCCAGTTGTCTATAGCCATCAACATCAAAATTATCATTCTCAAGTTTGTAAGAGAGGTCTCCATTTCGCATATTTTTATTGTTGAACTATATTATCCTACATGGGAACGTGTCACAAAAAAAAAGAAATCGAATCAAACAAAACAACAAATTTAGGAACAAAGGTCCTTCATCGTGTATTTTTTGAAATTTTTGTGTTTTTCTCTAAAGATTGAAAAACTCTATAGTCAAAAGACCAGAACGAAATAGTTTAGTATTGTTTGTAACAACAATAGAACTAAGTAGTTGAATACAGTTCTTCAATGTCAAAATTGTAAATTAACTTCACGCTATTATTTGACAAGTTATTTTATGCTGAACTTGATGCAATTTCAAAACGTTGCTTCACTCCTAGTATGAATACTTCAAAAAATATGTGCTCATCCACATTCATCAAATTATGTTCATCGTATTTCTTTTTGGATATTCAATCAACTTTGTTCATATGAAGTTTCTTCACGTCTACGATCTATAGACTTTTTTATTCATACAAAAGCCTGTATGTAAAGCTGCAACCAACGGACAAATTCTGAAAATTCTTCACAATGCTCTACAACATCCGCAAACAAACTTTTTGTTTGCCTGTTCTTATTTCAACCCGATTGAAAGCTATCGGATTTTGAACACTTATCTTCAAGTCTTCGAACACACACATCGACACTTGGATATTCATTGACCACTTTTTCACGACTTCAAACGTAGTAAATGACTGAATTAATGGAATTATTTGTATTAAGTATATATACGTTGGCCCGTAATTTCAAACTTTTCTAAGCAAAAATATTTATTATGAACTCATGAAAACTTGGTATGAAATCCGTCTGTATTGATAATAAGAGCACAATGACAAGAATTTTTAACGTTTTTGCAAATGTGAAAAGCAAAAATTTCTAAATATTGTTTTTATAGTTTATCAAGCAAATCAGTTATGTATTAAGTAAGCTCTTGATATAGAATCTGAAATTCAACAAAGACCTTTCCTTTACTTTCGCTTAGTTAGCGATGTGTAAATGCATTCTTTTTCTCATAAATGAAAAGGTTAATGTGATATTTAGCTGCAAAAATGACGATGAGTTTCGATGAATCGTGACAGAGACAACTATTAATCGAAATTGTTTTGATTTTGATCTCCCACGAGATTAATAAGTTGCAATAGTTGGAAATGACATGTTAAATCACTCATCGGTCTATCGAAAAATGGAGGTTCAAGAGCTGTAGAATAGAATTTATATGCTTTCGTCAAGCGGCAACCGATGACTCAAAAGACTCTTATCAATAGAACGCTCGACGAAAGTTGACATAAGAATTTAGTGGAGATTAAGATGCGTGAAAGAAGCAAAAAATTTCTTTCAAAAAAAGCATTTATAATAGATATAAAGCCATTGATAGAGGCAAGCATTTCACAATATATTCAAATTTAACTCAGTAAATGTGAAAAAACTTACTCTCTTCTCACGAGGGAAGGCCACCAACTGTTCAATCGCTTTTCCGTTGAAACTATTTGCATTATGTAGTTTCCAAAGAGTTATGAATACGCTGAAAATATTTTGGGTGGATAGCTTATTGTAACGAAAATAGTCCATTTGAAAGGTATGGGTTTTATTGAGTGCCTGGGGTCCCCCTCAGGAACATTAAAAAAATTGATTTTTGAATTTCGACTTGAAACTTTACATGGAAAGACGCCTCAAGGAGAACAACTTTTTGTGAACGTTTCAGATCTTTCTAGTGTTCCTATCATTAGACACTGCTATTGTGAAATTTGTATTTTATATCCTTCAAATAAAGTAGCAGATTTGGTGAAACAAACAATCAAAAGGCCTAAAA
>CAJNOP010001272.1:0-22976 GCA_905250075.1 Rotaria sp. Silwood1
ATGAATAGGTCTATTTCCAACCGAATTAATCATAATAGAAAAACATTTGGACAACCTTTTTATTTTGCAATAGGGTAGGAGTTAGTTCATACTACTTAAGGAGAGTTTTCGACAGCACATCCTTCACCAGAGAAATCAAGATTCTCTTCCAAAAAATTTTTATGATTCTTAATAATGGGTAGAAACAACACTATGATAGGTTTTGTTCATTTTTGGCTTGAAACATACTAACAAAACACGTCAATAGAATTTTTTTTAAACAGTTTCTTCTGGGGCATTTCACAGTTTATCTTCTAAAAAAAATACAAGATTTTATCATTTTCTTCGACCAAGATAGATGCGAAACAGGAAATGTTGCAAAAATATGGCACATCTCATACGTCCTATTATAGAGGTAAATTGTGTCATTTTCGAACAACTTAAAATGATTAATTCATCTTTGCTAAAAATAATGTCTATTATTGTTTTTATAGAATATTGATCCTGCAACAGGACAAGTTTCAGGGCAACAACAAATTCAACGTTATATTTACCGTCTTCATGTTCCCTACATCGTATTGAATAATTATTATTATAGCTTACACATATCTAATAAACAGCAACAACTTCAACAGGTACAAGATGAAACTGTTCAACTGGTGATGAAGCACATGCTTAGTCACTTCCAAAATAATTAACTGTTTAATTTTTGTCTTTTCATATCTATAAATATTCATAATTAGTTCCAAATCTCAACCAATACTGATATAGAAATTAGGTAGATGTGAACAACTCACAGAGCTAATTTTGAAATTGGATTTTTTTCTATAGATGAATCTAAATAAATCTCTTAGTTTTTTTCGTTATCTAACTATAAACAAGTTTCTTCATCTGTTTTGTGATACATAATTACGATGATTCTTTTTCATGGATTCTTGCATATACTTTATCTATTTCACTAATGTCAAATCGTCAATATCCGAAAATAATACACATATGATCTCTGTATAATCCTATATTTTGTCCATCAATGGAAACAAATATTGAAACAGAGCCTGAAGCTCTGAGCAATGAAGAACTTGTTATTGATGAGAAATTTATTGGATTTTGATGTTCAAGGTGACTTAATATTGTGTATGTTGATTGACTACATCATAATGTTTTAGAACTTTACTGTTCCCAACGATGATGAATCATCATCAACATCAAAGTACACTCTAAATTAAATAACAGATGTTAACAAAGAAAAACCAAAGCAAATAATATCTATCAGAAGTGTTGTTGCATATCTTGGAAGCCAAATCTGATGCATCACCGTTAGTAAGTATAAGATGTGGACGCAGATATGAGTGTGTCGGTGTTCTTTTCATTGACTTGATACTCACACCCCTAAAAATAAAAGAATTATTATCACGAGTAAAGTAATAGTCTTTAAATATAGATAAGTTGTTTTAAATTCTTACAAAAATCGAAAATTCTTCAATCTCAATGTATTATACAATCCTATGTTACTAACAAAAGATTTCATTATCAGATGTTAAATGAAAATTTTTTAGTTTAATGAATAATAGATAGCTAGCTTTTTCTAAACTTTCTCTATAAAAAAAGAGCGCCTTCTGATTATTATTTACAGCTGTAAAACCAAAGAGGGTAAATTCTAGCGAGTGATTATTGTAGGATTCACCGAATTCAAACGACTCGATGAGCTTCGGCACTTAAAAATAAAAAACATTGTTTTCCTTGATACTATCATTACATAATGATGAACTATTTTTAAACAAAAACTTTCTCTGTTGCTCAGTGTGTCTTGTTCATCTGCATTAGCTGATTCGACATAGAATTCAATTGTATATATCATGTATGTATTTCGGATTCTGAGCATAACTTAACGTTGATAACTTTGAGTTTCGCAGACACAGGCAACAGCTATCGATTTCGATGTATTTGTGAGATGCATGTCTGTAGAGATCGATTTCGAATTTCTGAATACTTGGAATACAATAGAGAAGTTCATTTCTCAACTAGTAATCGTTAGACAGCATTCTGGCAAGGATAGATTTTTTTAGTTTTGTCATCTTCTTCGTTCTCGTGTGAATATACATGTTTTTCTCTTGTAGAACATGTCCATTCCCTACATATCAAGGCCGATTGTTTTTCTTTTTCTTCCACTCTTTCTCGTCTCTGTGTGGAGTTTGCTTCGGTGATGTATTATTAGCTGAACGTATCTTACTCAAACAAACTTTTTATACTTGGAAAAACCAAATTTATAGAACTAGCCGATAATGATTCGATATATGAAAAAAGAAAAAGAGAAGAGATGCCATAAATGAATGAAAAAGACAGATTCGAGTTATGACTAGTAAGAAATCACATGGCTTTGTTTTCGTTCTCTATGAGTAATAATAAAACGTCGAAAATGAGACCGAAAAACTATAATTTCCTATCTACAAACAATCTATGATTCAAACTGAACATAACTAATCATAGTATTTCAGTTTATTTCTGTTCTGGGTTTCGTTTTCTGTCTTTTATTATTACATATTCTCTATATTGTATTTTATCTCTTAATTCTGTCATTGGTTTATTCTGTCAATAACACAATATGTTGCTCATCCTGTAATTTCGCCACGTTTTCCTAGTTTCTCATAGATTCTAATACATTGTGACGCACCAAAATATTTCTTTCCGTCAAAAAGCCATTAATATGTAGTATTTATTTTCAGTCAGGTCCCGCAACAATTTCTTCAGTAACATCCACTAATATAGTTTGAATATATTTGAGAATGTTCGATGTGCCTATGAAATCTACACATTCACTGCTTGCATACTAATACCAAGATTAGTATCATCAATTGTATTTAAAAAAATGAACCAATAAAACTCATAAGTCAACAAAGGAAATTATGAAGAGAGATATATCATGATAATCGTTTGTGTGAATGACAAAAAGACCATGTCTAAGTAGCTTCATTATATGATAAAGCTAAATCTCTAATTTATGTCAAATGATATTTTACCTTGACGCTACTAACTCACACTCACTCAGATACTCTTTTTTTTCAATTAGCTGCTCTTTTGTTTACGCCATACTTTAATATCCATGTTGGATATGAGTCACGATAATAATGTTGTACTAAAGGTAGAAAATAGTGTACTTTTGAGATTGTTTTCAAATCGATTTACTGTATATGATCTACTGATACGAAAATGGGTACAACTATTGTGAAGAATGAACCAAATTGCGTACAATATTTGTACTTAAACATTATGTTCAAATGGACTTCCTATATAAATTCAATGCAGTTTCTTTTTTTCTCTATACAAAGAAAACCTATTATCATACAAATTGATTACGATACCTTGAACAAAAATGAACAAGCAATATGTTGTTATGTTGATTGCAATTGTAATTGCAATGATGGTAACTAATGTCTGTGGAAGTTGTTTGCAAGTGAAAGTACTTTCAGCTCGAGCAGTGTTTGATAAAACACAAGATGTAATAGTGGAAGTGCAATACAATAACACTAGTAATGACACAATATCGATTTATAACTGGCGTTTACCAAGCAATGAATTGAGTGATCCATTATTCAAAGTAACTTGTAATGATATTCCTGTTGATTATGTCGGTCCATTAATGAAACGACGTGCACTAACTGTTGAAGATATGACTCCTCTAGAACCTGGAAAAACAAAAATCATTCAAGCTCGATTATCATCAGTATACGATATGACCAAGACCGGCATTTATTCAATCCAATATGATATGCCAACTGAACGTGTTGTCTACAAGCATGCTCGAACATTCGAAAGTATCCTTTTCAGGTCAATTCGTAAGCGTCATTCTGGTCTTCAGTCAAATGATATTCAATTGATAATCGAAGGTCGTCCAAATATGCAACATCAACATACTAACATTATGAATGTGTTTAGAAGAGCAGCTACTCTTTCATATGTTTCTTGTACGTTAACCCAGAAATCCCAGATAAACCAAGCTGTCTCTTGGGCTCTTAAGTATACTGATAATTCTTTCATTTACTTGAATAAGACTGAACCTTCTGGAACAAATCGTTATAAGACTTGGTTTGGTAGATTTACATTGACTAATTGGAATACAGAGAAAGCACACTATCGAAATATCAAAAACATTTTTAACTCGAAGTCTATCACTTTTGATTGTGGATGCAAAGAAACCGGTACCTTTGCTTATGTTTACACGAATTAGTCATACATAATCCACTTATGTTCTTTTTTCTGGTCGGCTTCAATCACAGGTACTGATTCAAAAGCTGGTACACTCATTCACGAAACTTCACACTTCACAGTCGCTGTTGGTACGCATGATTATGCATTTGGTCATGAGGCATGCAAAAGTCTGGCGTTCAGTTCTCCATCACAAGCAATTATGAATGTTGATAGCCATGAATATATTGCAGAGAATAACCCTGTCCTTTTGTGACGAGTTGAAGTAAATACGACCTTAAGTAAAAGACTTTCTTGTGTAAACAATGCTTACGACTTGATATGCTATTCGTTTCGATTTTGTACAAAGAGTATGTAATTTTGATTTTTTTTTTATTTGTTTTTTTTTGTCTATAATTTTGAGAATACATTCAACATGTCGTACACTAACTTCAGATTTTTTGAATGTTTTAACAGATGTTGTCTTTTTTTTGATTTTCTAATGAAATCTTGTATATTTGTAAATATACAGGTTCAATATTCAATAAGTTTGTTTCTTTTATATCAATGTTTGAACACTTCTGCTATCCATACGAAGAGATGCCATGATGATTCATATGAATAAGTATTGTGTAAAGAACAAAAAAACAAACACCTATTTGTTTCTTCTAAGGAGGAAGCTCACTAATACTTTTACAATCAACAGCATCAGTGTAATAAACGCTCATAGTACTTATTATCTGTTTCCATAGGAGTACATCAATTACTGTTTTTATCTTCACTTTTGTTGTTTTGATGTACTCTTTCAGACTATATAATGAGTCGTAGAGACCAAACAATTCTATTCAGTATTGGTTGATGATCAATAATAGCTAAGAAATATCTTACTAATAAATAATATTATTTTATATCTCTCGTAATGTCTTTTCAATGGATCCAGTTGATTTTTGTGATTTGTTACTATGTTTGTGTTTTCTAAGAGCAGATTTTATTTGATATTTTATCAAAGTTTGCATCTGTTCTTTTTAAGATAATATTGTATTCTTGATGGCTCTATTTCTGTTTGGTCTTCGTCTGAGATGCCAGGGCGTGAGTACGGGTATGGATTTAGGGATGCAAATATATGGTTAGGTGTAGGTGCGGTGTGTGGGTACTGCAGAGAGTGAAATAAAAAGTCTTGCACATACATACACACTCACACCCTCATTCATTTTGATATCCCCCAAAACACCGGCTTTCGGGAAGAAAGTTTTCATTAAGTTTTGTCTCGTCAGAAAGTAGTTAAAAGCCAATTTTAAATTAGTTATAGCCGAGCACATACATACTTTGAGATAAACTGAATTCATCCAAATCCCGATGTATGTATGTGAGTAAAATTTATTCGAGCTATACATCAATTGTGAGCTGTTATAATTAAGCATCACTAATAACAAAGGTGATCAATTATGAAGGGACAAAAAAATCTTTTCTGCCATATTTCTCTTGTTTTTTTTCTATCACATTCCGTTTTTATACAAGAGAACGAAAGAAGAGAAGAAAAAGGAAAAAAACAAAGTGACCACATGATCACATATAACAATTGATATAGTAAGTATGAGCACAGAACAAACGAGTACTACGCAAATACATGTGAAACCAAAGAATATGTATTTTCATAATCATAAATTCATCTTTTATATGAACATAGACATTTACATTCATCATTTAGTTCCTCCTAAATCTGTTGACAAACTTCCACAAACATTGAGAAATGTAAAATATGGATAAACAACTTGTAACATAAATGATATCAATACCTCTCAAGCCGTACATAATGTTTACACGATATCTGCCACATTTCCTCGTTTCCAGAAAAGATCATGGCTCGATTTTCAACTATTGTATTCGACACTGTAAGGTTCTTTTATGTCTGCAATATAATTCCAATAAAGCACGCATAAGTCAAGCTTATCTGATACTCAAGTGTTCTCTCTATAGTGAATACTATGATGCAGTCAAAAGTTCCTTATGACTGAGAATCGATCTCAGTTAGTTCCTTACTATCTTAGTACAGTAGTACGGCAAACCTAACAATACTAATAATCACATATCTCTGCCCAGGAGGCCTGAAAGACCAAACCCTTGTAGGGTATTTAATAGCTCATTGAGGTCTATTGTGTGAGCATGTACTTCACCCAAAAGCGATTTGACACCCTGGGGTTGTTCTCTCCTAAAACGGATGCAGTCGATGGTTTGATCAGTTTGGATTTGAACGGTAAAAGAACTGATACTTCAGTCGATGGTAGTACTGATAGAGCTATTCATGTGGTGAGTAAAATTTGCTATAAGAACAATACAACTTATGACAATAAAAAAAAAACGCCAATAGTTTATGTAATTTCTAAGAAATTGAAATTAGTCATAATCTTAAAATTTTCAATCAAACTTATTCTTTTTCTGTGTATGGAAATTAGCATGAATGGATGAAATTCTTATTTTTTTTTTCCTCTAGTTTCCAAATTTGCATGTAGGGTATGCATATGTTCGGTTTATAGACGTAGGACAAATTCAAAACGATCATGACAATAGTAGAAAAAACTGACATATTAAATGTTTCAGGGTCTAAAAGATATTTGTCCTTGATTTTAATTTTTTTTAAATTCTTTAAAAGTATACGTACAGGGACATGTTTCATCACATCCACACACAATACTACATAATAAACTACATCTAGGGAAAAACATGTGTATGTATATACGTATGTATATCACCATTGAGGACAACTAGATGAGAAAGAAAAAGAAAAGAAACGATAATGGCATATGTGAAAGCAAGGCCTGCAACAAGATGGATCGCTGACGTAAAGTAAACCTTCATCTTCAGAAAATTAAACACAATCATTAAATAAATCAAGCAATGAAACTAAAATTGTGAGATATCTTCATCAAACTTAATCAAATAGAGATTTGAAAAAAAAATCCATCCATTGTTCAATGCATATGTAGAGTGCTGGCGAAACTGATAAACAAATACAAAAACTACACAATAATCATAAGCAGTTAATGAGATAGTCTTGTTCAAACTTAAGAGCTATATGATGTAACATCAGTCGATGTTAAAAAACTCAATATCGAAATCAGCTGGTATCAAAAAAGTCTTCATTAAATGACTCATCAAAAGCAAATTCGGGTAAAAACGATGTCAGTTTACAGATGATGTTAGATACTGGTTAACTAAAGAAAAATGAAATATCTCGAATTTGCTTTTTTTTTCGTTTACACAAGATAGACAAAAACAATAACAACAACTGATCAAAAGTTAGAGGAAGCACAAGAATCGATTGTAGTAATTCTACCAAAAAAAAACTCCTACGACACGAATGCTAAGTTTTTGATTGCACAGTACTAAGTTTGTCTTGTTGGAAAGGAAAACATTTATTTTAGTTTACCTGCTTTTTTTTCAACTGCACAGAATAATATTAAATCAAAGACAGAATCAATAACTATTCAAAACACGTAAATAACCAATCCTTCATCAATGCTTCTGCATCATATGCGGCATGATTTAAAAGTACTCAATCATTATCTTCCACCATTTCAACAAGCATGACAGCTTCAACGACAACAACAGTGACTGTCCCATGAACACCAATCGTTGCATTAAATACAAGAACCATATCACTGGAACATGCTGTTTTGAAATTATCTAACATCAGAGTAACTAAGAAAGTAATTGCTATCATCATGAAAATCGCAAGCACAAAAAACCAGTACTAAGACTGTTATTCCTGTGATTAATTCTTGCTGTTGCTGTTGATAAAGAGACAAAGGCACCGAATACAACTAAGACCAAAAAGACAGGCTCACAAGAAGAATCTAAAGACAAAAATATTGCTGGTGTAGTGACTAAAGATTAGAAAAGTTCATAGTCTAGGACAAAAGACGATTCATTATGACCATGTACATCTTATACGTTATTTTTTCTTACACAAGAAAATATTTTAAAAAAAAAGGCACTCTCGAAATCTTGATGAACTATCGTTTTTCATCATATGAACTTAGAAATTTTCCATATGTAGGTATCTTATTGATCATAAACAAGTAACAATATCATATTTTTCTATTCAAATATTGCAAAACATAATCCGATAGTTATCTCGTCTCATCTCATCTATTTTATTTCGATTCTCTTGTAGCTCAATACTTTTCTGCTTATTTTGTATTGTGATAATATTCTTTATCAAAGATTTTTGTCCATTTGAAAATCAGCGATTGACTCTATTTGTAAACTTAAACTTCTTTTTTTATTTTAGATAATCTTGAAGTTCTATTGGATTTTCGTTTTTGAATTAGAACATAATAGTTGATCACTTTCAGGATTTTTACTTCGTATAAAAAATTTTCTTTGTGTTATACAAGTAGTATTGCCACATGTCTCATGAATATTTAATATTACCACAGGTGTCAAAATCAGACAACCATCTGTTGCTATCATAGTAGTCAATAAAAAAAGTCACAACTATCATAGCATCTGGTACAGGAAACAAAAGAATCAGACAAGAAAATCTGTAACAAAGAGGTGGGCATCTCAATTCAAAAATTTCACAACTCAACTAAAGTTAATTCAATTCATGAACCTATTTCAAACTTTTTGCAAAGAACTACGAGTTGCTGTGAATTGAATGAAAGAACTTTCTCAAGATCTCTGAATTATATTCAACTCAATTTAAACAAGTTTCTGAATTTGTTGCTTTAAGATCAGTTTACATAAAAAACACTAATGAAAAGTCAAATTATGACTTTAATTTATTTTGTAATTTCTCTCCAGAACTTTTATCTCGACATACTTGATGCACATTCACATTTTTATATATATTTCTGCAGCAGTTGCACTAGCTTATCGCTATTTCCTTTTCCTTTGTCGAAGGACTAAATACAATTTATGTACCTAAGCTCTCAAAATATCACTGTTTTCCCTATTTTTTTTTAGATCATGGGTACTATATCTATTTATCTTTATCTACTAAAGCAATGTCATGCATAGCAACTGTTTGGGTGGACTGATATGATAACTATGGTTAAACATATATCTCTTACAATATATTCATATCTTGTTCGATAATAGATGATTCATCTTTGAACTTCTCTTTTAGTCTGCTCTTGTTGTTGAATAAATATCCCAAATCATCTTATAATAAACAATCCAATGATATTCTGATGTGATGAGAAAGAAACTTTTCGAAGTGATGAACAATAATAAAACACTTTCTCACTCGTTCAATATAGAGAAATAAGAGCAAATATATTGATTAGAATTTTCCGATGTGATTGAAATGAGTTGCCTAGCTCTGATACAATAAAAAAATGCATCTAAAGATCAGAACTATCACAAAATAAAAACATTATAAAGATTGCTTAGTACTAGTAAAATTCGCCATTATAGATGCAAACTATGATGTTACTGATGTTTCAACTGAAAGCGAGTCATAAAAGTTAAAAACAATATTGTTTCTGAATCAGTTTATTATCTCTTACAACGAATTTTTCGTTACTCGAAAAAAAATATCGTATTTGCAGACTAGTGGATGTTTATGTTAATTATGTTTATGAATATGATATATAATATCAAGAATTTAATTTATCATTTCAAGATTCTGATTTTGTTGTGATTCGAAAACTTGAATCTAATATAGGTGATTGGATATATGATAAACTTTGCAAACGAAATTTAATATTCAAAGAAAATAGTTGATGTTACTAAAGAATACAATAATCTGTCAGCTATTCGGTTTTATGTTTCAATTAATTCCAAACAAAACTTTTACTCCGATGATGCGCTATATATTAGAAATCGTTTTTGAAAAACTAAAAAAAGAATTTCTTCTAACGTTGAAGAAAAATATTGACTTGGACAATGTAGTTATCATTCTAGTAAGAAAAAATGACGATAAATCTATTTTTCTTCTCTTTAGCCACTCATTAAAGAAAAATATTGACTGAAACGTATATACTTGCACTTTTTGTTGTTAATATAAAATTCTATATTCTGTTTTAATGACATGTCTTTATGTTTGTCATGTAATAACAACAATATATTCTCACATCTAAACTTTAGAATCATGGAAAATAGCATGACTTGTCTACGTCATAACAGAAGATTATCTAATTTTGAGGATGTTAAATAAGAAAAAAATATGCGTAGTTAGAAAGAATAAAAAGCCAAATGTTAAGGTCTTTTCTTTTGTGTTTGTCGTTAGTCTCAAGTTGTAGTAGCGTCATTTTCTTATTAAATCAGTAAGAACAAAATACATTTGTTCATAATATGCAACAACGACTATTTTTCTTAATTATTTTTCTTTATTGTCAATTGATTAAATCTCAAAAATTATCAAATCCAAGTGGAAGAATAGATCTTATTTTTTATTATTATTCACGTATAAAACCTTTGTCATCAGTACAAATACCGATTCGTACGCATATAGTTCGACAAACAGGGATCGATTGTGTTTATTTTTTACAAGGAAATGAAATCAGTAGCAAAACATTTGCTGTTACAACAATTCAATGTATTTCTTTGCGTCATTCTAGTGAACATTGTCAAACAAATTTCGAAAGTATAGTCATATTTGTATTAATGTTTTAAAAATTTAGTCTATCTGTATCTATTAAAGGTAAATATTTAAGTCTTCAAAATATATACCTTTCAACTCAATATGTATTAGAAATGGAAGAGGATTATAGACATTTCAAACAAATTCTTCGTAATTTATCTTCTCGAATATTATATAATAAAAAAGAATTTGAGTTAAGATATATTATGCCATACAGTAATGTTTTTGATGGTATTGATAAATCAAAAAATCCCTATGGAAATTCATTATCACCAACAAGTCTGATTGGAATTATTTTTCTTGGTATATGTGCTGTAATTATATTCGTTCTGACTATTGGATGGTTCGCTGCATTTCATTGTCGACGATTTACACAAAATCGGATAGAAAAAAAACAACGCAAAGCTCTTGCAAAATCAGCGCAACAAGTACTCGATAGATCACCAATTATTACATTTGATGCAAATACTGAACATAATGATTATAATGATAGAGAACCAATGTGTGCTATTTGTTTAGAAACATTTAAAAATAAAGAAAAACTTCGAAAACTTGGTATGTATGAAAAAAAAAAACTATTCAATTTTACTTATTTGTTTATTTATTGTTTCTTTGAAAGAGATTTGTTCACATTATTTTCATATAACGTGTATTGATCCATGGTTATTATCGCATCAAAGTTGTCCACTTTGTAATCGAAATATTTTAAATAACCCAATACCTTCAATTTCATCGAGTATTGTGATTGCTGAAAATGAACAACATAATGATGAAATAACGTCAACGGTCAACAATAATAATAATCAAACAATGCAAACATAAAATTATAATTTGTAAAACAGAATTTTGAAGACAAAAAAATATCAGAATTCTTGATATTTTGATACTAATTTACTTTCAATTTATACTTTGATGTTGTCTGAATTTGACAAGATTTTTGAAATATGTATCTAAGAATTTAAACAAAATTTTCAAAAAAACATTGATGTGTCGAATGACAGAATGAACATAAAAATTGATTTATTTTAAGTTTCATTCATTAACATTGGACATTTTTATGAATTTTAATTCCATGACTTTGATTAAAAAAATAATTTTTATAAGATTTGCTTAATTACAATATTCATTTTAATCAATGAAATGGACATGCATAAATTTTTAGATCCTTTTCATCATCCAAAATGGAACTTTTTTTCTTCATAAAATTCATGAAATTTTATTCGAATTCAATTCTATAGGTATAGTTGTCAAACGTATGATTCTTGAAGATTTGTTTTTTTTTCTTCTTCCTTTTGTCACCTTCAAAGAGTTATTTTCATACTTAGAAACAACAATTGATAAACTCTTGTTTGATATTTATGTAAATAGAATTCTCATTATTAAAATCAAATGTCATTTGTTTCTTTTCTATCGAACGAGAAGAATATACATATTCAAGAATGTGAAACAAATTTGTTAGCTTAACAATTTCTAATTCATTTGAATATTTAGTTTATTTAAACAAATCATTCATTTCTATCAAACTTTTCAATCATTAAACAATATGGCACACAAAAAAAAAGAAGAAAGAGAAAAAGACTCATTTTTTCCATTGAAATGGGTTTCATGCATCTCTCTCCCTATGATTATCCTCGTTTGGTATATAAGTTAAAAACAACAGGTGTGTTATATAAAATAAAATTCAATTGGTCACCTGTATAATACAGAGCAATTATATGAGAGTGAAAGAAGAATACAATGTGAATGTCCTTCGCTCTCTCTCTTTCTCTTGTGACAAATTACACAGCAGCTTATAGATCGAACATACATATAACATGTATATTTTTGCTTATATTGTATGAACGAACTCTTGACCTTCAATGTATACATACATCAAGATAGAAAGTGGAATTCATATTTCTTCTTTCGTTCACGTTCTCAATTGAGAACAAAGTAAATGACTTTGTATATAACTCAAAACAGAACGATGCGAAAAAAAATCGAAGTACACTCATTAGATCTTGTTCTTTTCCTTTCCTTTCCTTCTTTTTTTTTTGACAATCATGCCCTATGTGTGCATATTTATTTTGTAGGTGAGAGGAAACAAGAAAAAAAAACCGAATATCAGGAATAGTTGATAGTGTCTTATTATTTTGAACAATAATAATTAGTATCTTGTTTTCAACGAAAACAAGATAGACAAACTTTAATCCTCGAATATGTATCTATTATTCGTTTGTTTCTTTATTTTAGATTGTTGCATAATTTTATTCTTTTAAGTCTATTGACAGTATAAATGAGATGCATATTTGTTAGAAAATAATGCTTTAACAGACATGGCAACTTTGTGAATAATAACATTTACAATAATCATCAACACATGACAAGAAAAACAGCAATAAGAAAAATCATACAAAAGGAGAAAAACTACTGTGCTTTTCTTTCTTTTTTCGTTTGTTCACTTCAAGAATCAAATAAGGTAAGATTGTAAAAAGAAAAAGAACGATAGACAAATAAATAAGTTTTTTGTGTGTGTGTGTGTGTGTGTGAATAATCATGAAATATATTCTAGAGAAATTATATGTCAGTTTAGATTACTTAAAAAAAATGATTTCTTTATTTTCTAATTGTTGAAAAGAAAACGGAACAAATTATTCAACCGTATTTGTTAGTTTAAATATTGGGTGACATTTTTTTTTCAAGATAAGGAATAAATGACTCGACAGTTAATTGTAGTTTATTGTTTTTGAACAAATATTCTGATAATTATATGGACTTTCTAAGGATTTTTTTAATCAAACAATGAATTTTTCTGGTTTCAAGGTTGCACCTTTTTTTTTTCAATTTATGTCTATACGAGCATATTTCTTTTTTCTCGCTCTATCATCAATGTTCTGTCTTTGTATTTAATTTGTTGTTCAAACAATCCAACTTCTATATCTTGTACGAAACGAATTGACCTTTTCGTTTTATACGATTGAGTTTGTACATAAAAAAGAAAAAGATACATGCACCTATAGAATACAATGCACTATTCCTTTCGTCATTTTTTGTGTGTGTCTATACAGATTAGATATTCACTTGAGAGATTAGATGACATCGACAACGTCGTCTACATTGTTTAATTGTTTTGTCAATGAAATATAATCTTAAGAGAACTAGTCTGAGTCAATACTCTTACGATATATACGTTATTATCATTCAACAAGTAAGAAATTCAATGTATTTTTCTTTATTGCTTTCTAGGCCAAATATACGTTTAAGAAATATAATAAGTTCATAAGTTAGATACGCATCGTTAAACATCCTATATGTATAGATTCGTTCATTATAATGTCTATGTAAATATCGACTAGACAAAGAATAATGTTCGTATTAGTTAAGTTCTATTGTCAAGTAAAACAAGAATGAATAAGATTGATACGTAAGTAGAATTTGAATTTTTCTTATTCTTTATTTGAAATCAAATCATGGTAGATAAAGATTGATTGTACGTTTCGTTTTGAGTATTTAGTTTTTTTTTTTTTTTTTGTTGAATGGATTTTAGTTCTTATAATGATCGATTATTGATGTATGGAAGAACATATAAAAAAAAAAGAAAAAAATCAAATATAAATAATTACCTAATAAAACATATTCCTATGGGCTTTTTTTTCTCTGGCTCCATATATGTATAAAATATCAAGAAGTGAAAAAAAGAAAAATATCATTGCCAGGGTCTTCTAAGTAATTACCTATTTTCTTTTTTAAAAAAGTAGAATAATATTAGTTAATTTTTGTTAACATAAACATCTTAGATGTTCAGCGACGAGTGTTAATCGCAATAGATCCTTCGGGGTGATTTGTTCAATATATACATACAATACAACTAATTGAGGTTCTAAGCTCTATTAGTCTCTTCTCTTCTCTACTTCTCTCAATTTCAAATGAGTGAAGTGAATAAATGCATATACATATATAAATATATATGTATACACAAATCAGTCTTAAGGCTATAAGTAGACGACGACTCTCACTAGACGATATCATGTACTACGTCGTGTGAATATATCTTTACCGAAGCGATAACGATGAGTTGCTTTATCTTGACGAATTTTTAATCAGCTTAAATATGTTATTTCTCATAAATAGCGTTGATCAATCTGATCCTGCATATATATTTTATATCTATTCTTTATAGGGTATAATAATTAATCAATGAAACAACAACGTGAATTTGATGATAGTGTTGTACGTTCAGGTACACGTATACGCGAAAGTGTACGTAGTTTACCAAAAGGACATTTTCAACAAATAAGACAAATGTTTGAAAAACAAACATGTTCTACAAAAAAATTATCAACTATTTATGAGCGACAACAAAAACCTATGTTCTCTGATGTTCTACTACGATTACCTGTTACTGACGATGAGAAGTTACAGCATACAATAACAAATATTGATGATATTACAAGAAATCATAATAAATCACTTGAACAACGTTATCGAGATTATCTTGCTGAATATCAAACATTTCGTTTAAAACTTACCAATGAATTTCTTCAACATAAAATAATGTATCCTTTAAAACAAGATGAAAATTTATTTAAACAATCAATAGCATTGTCTCATGCGAATAATTTAAATAAAGGTAAAACATTTCTTTTTCTTATGTGAAAGAAAACACCGATATATATATGTATATATAAGAGTATATTTTATTAATACATTCATTTCAATGAATGTCAAAGATTTGTTTTATCTCTTTTTCATTCATCAACAAGGAACAAAAAAGAAATAATAATATAAAAAAAAAAGAAATAAAACATAGATGGCTGTGTGAAGGTCGTCACTTTTTCTTCATGTCTGTTATTTTTTGGTACACGAAATTTAAGTAGTAGGATTCATTGTCTTCAATGATGTAAAAAAAATATATAAGAGAAGAGTAAACAATGAAATATTTCGAGATAGCAAAAAAAGAAGAAACGAAGAAAAAAGAAGAGGATGGTAAAGGCTATGACGCCAAAATTGTAGGCGAGTAATACCAGTATTTTATTACTCATAGGTCACCTCCATATTTTCATTTTATTCTTCAGCTTTTTATATTGCCCGTCTTTTTATTGGCTATCCTAATCATGTGAGCAAAGCGATATTAATAATAATATCTTTTCTTTTCTTTTTGTTTCAGAAACACTTTTATATACTACTGCATTATCAGAACAAGAACTTCCTTTATCTACACTAGACGAATCTAGTTTGACAACATCTCAACTCAATAAAAATCGTCAATTAACTATGTCAGCTGTTATTAATTATACTGATAGTTACGATTCATTAACTTCAAATTCTTTAAATCGTACAGGTAGTAGTCGACAATATGTATCTAGTTTCCAAAGTACACCAGATGTTCATACTAAACCTGTTCATTTAACAACAACAACATGTAAATTATTAAAAGATAATCAATCAGTAATATCTAATGAAACATATAATATGTTAAAATCGTCAAGACGTGTTCATTCTTCAACATCATTATCATCAACTGGTTATGATTCAAATTCTTCACCTTCAATTAAATCTAAACGTTATTCTATAGCAACAAATAATAGTAATGATCTTATAATACAATCAACATATTCATCATCGTCATCATCATCTTCTTCGTCTCCATCATCATCAAGTAATAAACGACAACAACAAAAAAAGCAATTGTCAAAACCTTGGGTAAGTTAATGTTTAACAACTGTTATTTAATATTCAATTACCCTTGTTAGATACAATATCAATCAAATACAATAAATCCTTCAATTTTTACTTCAAATGACAATGACGATATATTTGAAAGTTCAAATGAATCATCACCATTAATAAGTCGTACAGAAATAAAATTAAATCAACCGACAATTGATTATCGTCCTACAAATGTTATTCGTCATGCGATTATTCGCAATGCAACTTTAATTGATTCGCCACCAGCAACATCCATACATCATGAACCAATAATAGCAACAAAAAAACCAAATAATTTATCTTATATTGTTCAAACAACTTCATTTCCTGATCATACAGTCGATGGAAAAATTGATAGAAGAATTCGTCGTTGGAACAATGTTTATGCAGAACGTATAGAACTAATTAATAAATCAAATAGAAATAGAAAATATCCATTATCACCAACTAGTTCAATAGGTTTTCAAGTTATGAGTTCAAATAATGAACATCAACAACAGCAAAGAGAATTCGATACTTTAAATACAAATTTAGAACAAAAACAAATTCATGAACAAGAAGAAAGTCCAATACATCTGGTAGAAACTCCAATATTGTATCAATTACCACCAAAAAAACCACCAAGAACATTTGAACATGATAGAAAAAAAGATCATTTAAAAAAATTAATAGATCAACAAGTACCATCATCAGAATCATCAAATGAAAATTCACCAATATTTGATCGTGGTATGAAAAGAAAAGTTTTGTTACAAAATTTCATTAAAGACATTTTCTATGAGAAATTCGTATTCAGTACAATTTTTGTACGATCTCTAAAATTCTGATTTTATAGTTTTATTGGTTATGAGATCAATAGATGAAGTCTATACGAGCACAGAAGAAAAAAAAATATGACCAGTATAAAAATTATTTTTAAAGGTGAATCAGTATAAATTTAGAAAACTGTTTTTATTGACGGAAAATCTGATTAGTTGCTTTTTAGTCGGGATAATGTACATTATGTAGAGTAAAATAAGTTTTGAATGTTTTGTAAAGAGTTCAGAACCCTTAGTTTATTACTGTGAAAATATCGCAAATCTACAATAGTTTCTAAATGAATTCTGTAGTTTCTTTCAGAAAAATTGATTTTCGAATTTTGACTTGAAAGTTAGCCTAGAGATAAGTCTTGACGAAAATAATTCCTTGTGAAAGTTTCAGTTCGTTTGATTTGTTTCTATTCTCAAATAAGAATGTCGAATCTACCATTGTATATATGAGCGATGTACATCACACGTTTTTACTACAGCTGTATCTTGAGATAGGAACAACTACACAAGCTAAAACATTCACAAGAAACTATTCTTGTTTAGGACTGTCTCTATACAAAGTTTCAAGTCAAAATTTAAGAATCATTTCAAAACTATCATCAAACATACAGTATCTTAGTGACAATAAACTTAGGGTCTCAATTGTTTCTAAAGTATTCATAGCACATTTTGTTCTACATAATATGCATGTAGTCATGACTCAATATGACTTATCAATGGAGACAGATTTGCCTCATGAGTAATCATAAAAAGAATTTTGTTTGGCATACTTTTCTTTCAACAAAATCTCAGTCACGTGATCTATTGATGATTAAATTTTTTTCTTATTATTCTACAGACTAACTTTACAGAAGAATATCTCCAATAGCTAAATCCTTTGACACTAACAGATTACTTTCTATTAAATAAACATTACTTTTCAACCTTTATATTAATCCTTTCTGAATGTTGAATGAATGAAAAACATTTTACATAGTTTTGACTCTTAACATAAGAAATATTTTATTTATAAAAGCTAAAAATCCATGACACATTAAACTATGTACTGACAAATACATAAAAATGTCACTTGACTTTGTTTTTTATTCTTATTATAGGTACTCGTTCAATTAGTTGTATGGATTTAACAGGAAGTGTTTCAAATGCATTATTATCTAGTGATCATCAAATATTAAAAGAAGAACATAATCTTAATTCACGTCAATCAAGTAATCTATCAGAAAAACTAATAAAAAGATCGATTCCAAATGAAAATCTTAATGAACCATTAAAACCACCATTAACACCAATAATAAAAAAAGATAATCAAGAACAATATTTATACAATAGTTCTCAAAGTGATTTAAATGTAATAAATAAAAATAATTTTATTCTTCGTACACCAACAATAAAACAAAAACAAAATAACTCATTAACAATAAAAAAGTCACCTATGAAAAAAGGTATTAGTGAACCAAATCTTACTAAAACATCTGGAAATAAATCACCATTTTCACCACGTGCTATTATTAATCGTTTTAAACGTATGTTACCATTATCGTTATCAAAACAATCATTAAATGATAAAATAACAAATAATAATGATAATACATCAACAATAAATGATAGTGATGATACAGCCAGTACATCATCAGATAATAATGATCATATTCGAACATCTCGTCTTGATCATGTTAGTCGTGTTAAAGATTTTTATGATTCATTAAATACATCAAATCATATGTCAAGTTTACTTACGGATCCAAATATATCTATGCCAACAAATGAATTAACAACATTATATGATTATGTTGTTCATATTATACCTGAACAAGAATTGGGTTATTTTTCAAATGGTAATGGTTGTTTATTATCATCAAATATTAATCAACAACAACAACAACATATATCAACATCAACATCGATACGTTTTAAATATCCATTAGATACTAATGATGAAGTAACATTAAAATATTTTTGTTTTCCTGATCAACATGATTCAAATAATAATCCATCATTATTAATAAAAACTATAACACAAGAATATTTTCGTTTTACATTAACAAATATGTACGGTATACGACAATATGGTTATTGTTCAAGATTTTATCATAAAGGTATACTTAATGCATTATGTATTGTTTCACCATATGATATGATTGATGTTTATGAAAAAATTCTTTCAACAGCTACAGAATTATTTCTTTCATATAAAGATAATGATGCAAGAAAGTTTTTAGAAGAAATTTATCAACATCGTTTACCAAGTCGTGGTGATACAATACATATTAGTACAACAACAGTTGGTTTATATACATTAAAATGTGAATATGATAGAAGAAAAGTATTAATTGATTCAGTTACTTTACTTAGTTTATCAACAGGTATAAAATCAGTTTTTTTTTGTTTGAAAATTTGTATATAGTCTGCAGTTATATCTAGTCACTGAGTGTATTTTGGGATCAAAAAAAATTGTCTTTAAATGTTTAAAAATCAAATTTAAGTTGTTTCATGTTTTTCTCAAACTAACTTATTCATTAAAAATACAAGCGTTTTTTTTAGGATCCCTTCGATTTTTGGCTCTTCTATTTAAAGGACAAAAAATAAAAAGATATTTATCGTAAACAGTGTGTAGTGTCTATGAAAAAGTTTTCAGCTCGGTCGAATATAGTATCTTGAAGGCACGAAGGCGAAAATTGAAGTCATTCTTTTGCTATTGTGTTTCCAGTATCTCATAGAAGATACCACACTTGCATAAAATAAGCTTCAATTAATATGTTTGACACATGTTGCTAGTAGACTTGAAATAATTAACGAATTCTAGAGGGTAGCTTTGAGATATCCTTACAGTACGCTGAAATACAGAATTTTCGCTTTTTTCCTTCTTGAATTTATAACAGTCGAGCTTTGAATGACTTTTTTCAATTATACATTTATTAAACTATATTGCGAAAGTCTTCGCACAGAATATTCAATCAGTTTTCGTATATTTAAAAACAGCTGAACAGAGTCAGAAGAAGCTAAATAGAATCAAACTATTTTTGTTCTTTCTGAATGTGTTCAGAGTTCTCTTATGAATTTAGATTGGGCAACTATCACTCAACTGTTTCAAAATAGTGGTTGTACAGAATACTATTTTGATAAAATCTTGTATTTTGATTGAAATCTATCAAATTTAAAATGTAAATCAGATTTTAATAGCTCAGTTGTGTAGTAGAGAAAATGTTTTATAACTAGTTCGAAAAAATCAATCAATAGTTCAATATCATAGAATTCTTAGTTCGACTAGTCCTTTCTATAGATACTGAAATAGCGAAAAACTAATAAAACTATTCAGTATATTAAATAATAATAATGCAAAACAAAAACTTTTTCTTTATACGGTTTAACATTATTCGGCTTAAGAAAATTAAATATAAAATTTTACATCATCAATACTAAAACTGTTAGTACAATCCCTGCGAAATTAATACATACAATACGATGGAACTACTGATATTTTCAAAGAGACGAGAAATCAGTACATATCGCGGATTATGAATTCCTACTTGCTCTTAATGCAAGATATTAATCGAAATAAATTACAATGAGTATAAAAGAAAAATAAAAGACAACTATTATACTAATTTTGCAGCAGGTTTCAATCTCGCGACTATCTCTGTTGCATCTGTTGGGAAATGGCAGGGGTCGAAATATCTATTCGTATACTTAAAATATTTCTTTAAGATCATGTTTGATAAAATATTTTATGATTTTGTTTTCTTTAGAGACAATCATTAAAATATTTTCTTCAATTCTCTACGAACAAAAAATAATCTTTATTGGTAATGAACTTGGCCCATTGACACGTTTAATTAATACATTCATTTGTCTACTTTATCCATTTTCATGGCCACATACCTATGTTCCTATATTACCTGCATTAATGCTTGATGTAATACAAGCTCCAACACCTTATATTATCGGAATATTACGTTCTTGTGAGTCATATTTAACAACCAATGATGATTTTTTATTACAAGATAATTCCGATATACTTATTGTTGATATCGATCATGATCGTATACGTTCAATAAATGATTATTTCACAAATAATTCATATCGTAGTTCAATAGAAAATTTACATAATTTTCCATTAACACATATAGAAACAACACGTTTTCAAATATTACCTAAAATATTTAAAATTGAATTAAAACAAGAAATATCATCATTACGTAAAACTCGTTTAAGTTTATCATTAGATGAATGTCAACAACGTTTACATAATGTATTTATGTCTATATTTGTACAATCATGTTATAATTATAAAGATTATTATAATGAAAATTTTTTTCGCGAAGAATTTCTTCAATCAAAACAACATACAATTGAATTATTTTTAGAATGGTTTACACGTACACAAATATTTGAATTATTTATTCGACAAAAATTTGAAAATAATAATTCAAATCAATATGCAATTACATTTGATTTAGCTTGTGATAAATATGCTAAAACATTAAATAAACAAATGACACCACAACGTATTACAGTTAAATCAGTTAAACGAAAATCAGCAACACGAGCAAATAAACAAGAGAATCGATTTTAATTAAAATAAAAACAAATTTCATTATAAGCGATTTAGTCAGATATATTTCTTTCCTTTTCTTTTTTTATTGTATATAATATTTGTGTGTTAAAGATAGTTTTGTTTTTTTGTACGTGTATTCTTCGTTTATGTAACAGTCATTGTATCAATAAAAGCAACAAAAAAAGATAATGTGCGTGTTGTTTTACTTATGTTTTTTCTAATGAAATATTAATTTATATATGTTTGTGTTTGTTTGTTTTTTTGGAAAATAAGATAAAAAGTACAACTTTTAATATAATTGGTGGGCCATAATAAATGGTCGCGTTTCGCATTTGATTTTTCATCATTTATCATGTCTTAGTAAAAATCAATATATAGTACAGGATGCTGCGTAAAAACTTCTATAATACAACGCTTACTTTATGATATGTAGCAATTTGGGTGATAGGAAAAAATCTCAATCGTATAAAATTAGAGAGGAAATATAGTGCTCAAGTGTCGAAAATATCTCAGACGTCATCAAGTGACTCTGTTAATGGTGAAGTGTGAAGTGGAAGTTTGAGTATAGGATTAGAGTCAGTCCGGTTAGTCTAGAACCTTATAGATTCGAGTTCGAATCTAGAAATTTTAAATCTGACGGGCTCTAGTGAAGGGGTAGGTGTGAAGAAAACTAATATACACAAACGCACCGTACATTGACAATTATACCCACACTTTTTTTTGTAGGCAATAAAATATCTTCATCTCGCTATACACGACGAGCTCCTTTGCTTATTTAATCAATTAATGAATTAGAGTGTTTTAAATTTGTTTTCTATTTTCTATTTTTAGCAATAGCACCCCAAAGATAATAATCTGGAACATTGAGATCAGGAACGTTTGATAAACATCTGTGATCGCTTATGAATTTCATGAAATTATCTTCACAGCCTGTCAAGAATTTCTGATGTGAATGCAATGTGACGTGGTCATGGTGATAGATGAAATCATCAACATTGTTGAACAACATTGTTGAGAATTTGAAGAGCCATTCAAGTTACCTTATTCTTGAATTTTTTTTACTTATTATCGAAAATAAACAACAGACCATGCATGAATATGTAGTAATCAATTATTCCAAAAAAAAAAATTTTTTTTTCAATAGTAGAGGGAAGGAAGAATATTTTCTTCTAAA
>CAJNOP010001272.1:23076-39186 GCA_905250075.1 Rotaria sp. Silwood1
AGAAATCTGCCGATGGCATTTCACAAAGAAACATCACATAAAGAGAGCATTAAAGAGTTGTCTCAATGTTTTATTAAATTAATATTGTAGTAGATTGAGTACATTCTAAACTCTTTTTTTTTCAAAATGTTTAAAAACAATGAACTTCCGTGTTACAGTTCAGTATGTACATTGGCTAATTTTAACGACATTTCAGCACAAAATTAGAATGAGCCCTACGATTTGTTTCGTTCGGAGATGTTTTACATTTTTTACTTTCAATCTCGATATTCAATTGATATAAAATGGAAAGATTAAATAATGAGTCAGTTAAATAGATTTGAAATCTTGACAAAAATGTTTTTTCACAATAGAGATATTTACCATTTGTATACTTAGAAACTTTCTTGAGGTCCCTGTGATGATTTATTAAAAGGTTCGAAAAAGAGTTTGAACCGAAAATTTTCTCATACAAGTTTGTACTTCGATTATTGCAACTCGAAAGTAAACGTTGATACCATCAATAATATGTTATGCCGCAGAGTAAAAACTATCCTACAGATGTAATATCGGAGTATTTTTTTTTTTTTGTTTTCCAGATTTCATTTCAATTTTCGTTTCTCTTAAATTTTTGTTTGTAACAAATCGACTTTTTCATCAAAAGAAGCTTTGTATAGAAAAGGAGTGCTTATAGTTTCACTTCGATAAAAGTCATAGATTAGCTGAATATAAAATATTGTACTACAGCGTCCGCTCGATAAAACGACCAGCTTGAATATTTTTTTGATATTTTGGAAAAAGAACTTATAGAGATTATCAAAAACTTATTGATTCATCATATAATCTAATTTCTTTTGCCTTAAGAAAATTTCTTCACTAGTCTCAAACAAAAACAGACACAATATTCCTGATAATACGAGCAAACATTTGCTCGATAAACTTCGGCTTACATTTTCCGTCCAAACTCGTTTTGTTTTTGGTTGTTCAAAGGTTACCTCACTATTGTCAAATAGAAACTGAGATGAAATTCTCAAGTTCATAATCGAAAAGTGTATCATATGCTGGTTTTCATCCATAACTTGTAACTCCTCAGAAATACGTTCGACAAACCAAAAATAAACAAATATTTAATCATCTAAATGACTTTTTTGTCTTAGAAATTTAGAAAACTGTACATTATCTCAATTGAGCAAACAATCTTTGAAATTAAACATTTCTAAGATATTTGCGAGAAGCAAAATTCCTATTTTAGTTATTTTAATCTTTTATAAATTTCGTTTAAGATTAAACAAAATAATCTGATGTTTATTTATGTTTCAAAAATAACTTATTCTGTCATAGAATCATAATTAATAATATTTATGGTGATGCATTTGCATTTCCATTGCATCTATAAGAACATATATTAAGTATTTAAATATTATAAATAAAACATATATAATTGTCATAAATACTTACAAAGAAGTATCACAAAAAATCCACATTGCATCATGTTGAAAAATTGGAGTAAACGATACTTGTGGTGTCATAAATCCATATTCCCACGAACAACCACGATACATTACTATAAAATCGTATATAAAAAAAAATCATTAAACTAATATTAAATGCGATATTTGTTTTTGTTTGGAAATAACATACAGCCGCTTTTAACACGTATGTAACATTGTCCGTTACATGGAGTTTTCGTATTTGCCAATGCAACTGCATCCACATTAATTTGACAAGAAGGATTTCGAGAATCACATTGATAACACCAACCAGCAGCAGCCAAAGCTAAAAAATCATTTAAAATGATAAAACAGTATACATACGTATATTTCAGTTATTAACAAATCTTACTCGTTTGAATGAAACATGCCCAAGTAATAAGAAAGATGCAGAAGATGAAGAAATTCTTGTTAACCATTTGATGTTGTATCTTCAAATAAACTAAAGAAGAAATGATGTTTTCATCAATTATTTGATTTCAATCATTTTCAAATAGAATTTAAAACTGTTTCATTCATATGTGTCTATTTGAAAGAAAAACAAGTAAATCCCATCGTGAAATAGCATCTTCAAAGAAAAAAACCACGTCATTTCTTTTTCTTCGCTAAGTCTTTTTTTTATATTAAGATCCAATTGTTTTTCAAAATAAGGTATTTATTTCATTTGAATTGAATACCGTGTTACAATACACGATATGATTGATGAAAACAAAAATTGATCCATGTTATCGTTCTATGATTTAATTAAATTTGAGATTAGAAGGTCAATGCTTTTCTATTATTATTATTATTACTATTTCGACAAAGTAGAAAGTACCAGGCAATTAAAGTTTCAAATTTTCTAATCAACAAAAATTTCTAAAAGTTTTTTTATGTGTGTGGATCCGCTTTTGAAGTGAAGTTTTGAGAAATATAACATATACTTTTAAGTATGAGATTGACTTGTTGCTAATTTCATTGACATTAGTTCTGATGGACTTATGAAAGTATCTGAAAAAATATTCGTATTCATTGAGTTTGATCTTATAAAGCAGAATAAACATACATATTGATCATATTCATGTCGTTCTTCATATTGTAAATGAAAATTGAATTACATTCGTTGTACAAGAGTAGTTTTTGCTAGTTCTATTACGACTAGTTCAATCATTATTTGTTGTGATTGAATTCTATGTGAATTTGTTAGAGATTAATTCAAGTTCTGTTTCTACTCTTAGAATCAAAGATTGCTAATTTTAACTGGATGATGAAACGAATTGTCAAATTACAGAATTTAACTAGAAGAAAAATAACTGATGAGATGTTAGGATATACTGTTGAGAATTAAAAATGAATTATTTTGAAACTACGTTGAGACAGAATAATTTTTGACTTCAATATAAATATTAATGACATTTTTTTCAGTCATTACGAGTGTATTTTGAGCTCATTTTTTGCAAAAAGGCGTTGTTTTCTTACAAAAGCTTCCAAAATAGTTCATCTTTTAAGGAAATCCTAATATCTAAAGAAAAAACTTATCTGATTGATTTGAGTCCTTCAAAATACAACAAACGTCACGTGATATGTTATTGTGGAAAATGTTCAATGGCAACTTGTTATTCAAATGTTTTTCGTAATATCTTAAGATATGATCAGAATTCAGAGAAATTAACATAACTTGAGAAGAACGGCCTAATACCACCAATCCTTTTTTTAAAATTTAATTTGCATTATAACTCTAATCGATGAGCAAAATAAAAGTTCGAATAAAGGATATTAGTTAGTGAGGTTCTCTTATTAGTCAAATTAGATTATATATGAAAAGTAAGGGTTTTTTTTTCAATAAACGTCTACTCCAAAATTCTACACTTTAGTAGATGAAAAATATATGGATCAATTTCATCTAAGAATTTAATATTTCTTATTTGTTTGATTTACGATATATTCACTTGATTTATTTCTCAACCAAATTTTTTTTATGCATTAAACAAACAACAATATTGTCATAACTGTAATAGAAATCTTCAGTGATTCGAACAAGTATTTTTTTTTATTTGAAGCTCAAATTCAAAATATTATAGCATAAATTTATTTAGTCGAATATACTTCACAAAATAAATACAATTACGTAGAAGTCTATTCAAAATAAATATTCTTTTTTTATCTCTTATACCAACTTCATAGATAAATATAGCATATCATTTTTTACATTCTCTCTTGTTTTTATGTCAGAGATAAGAATTTAAATAAATATTAAGTATAAAAAAACATTTCTAAAAAAAATAATGAGTAAAACATCATCGTCCAGTAATTCTTTTGACCCTTGTATAATATGCTCAAGTAAATATAATCGAATTCGACAATCTTTATGTCAATGTAAACATTGCTCTGCATCATTTTGTTTTGATTGTATGAAAGATCATAATGATGAACTAGAAAAAATTCTTGCGCAAGTTTCAGACCGACATAATGAACTCAAAGAATTAATAAATACAAAAAAATTATTAATTCAAAATGAAACTATGAAATCAAAACAACAGTTGACTAAATGGCTCAAAACATACATTGATAATCTTACTGTTGAAAAATCAATAATTGATATGAATATTGACAAAGCAGAAAAAGATGCACAAGTAAACTGAAATTATATTCTTCTGATATTAGAATAAATTTTCATTGTTTTTAGAACTTTATTCTTGATATTGAATCAGAATTACAGGCTTTCAGTCATGATACTCAAGTTTTCACAAAAAATTCTGTTTTTCAATCAGAACATATGATGCAAGTTTTAGAAAAACTTAATGAACTGATTCAACGATTAACTTCTTTAGTAATGATAAGAGAATATGACTTACCATCAACAATGCCACAATATATATTTAAATTTAATTATTCTTCAAAATCGACAACTAAAAATTCTGAGCACACATCAAATACTTCTCAAAATCAAAATCAAAAAAGTTTCAATACTAATGAGCAATCGAACACCGAGGAAAACTATCAATCTGACTCATCTCTTTCAGATGAAGGAACTTCTACAAATGCAAACAATGATTTTTTCTTTCCCGATGAAAATTATTTTTGTAATCGAAATAAATTTGAATCTACATCATACATTGTTAATTGTATGGCAAGCGATGGAATAAATATAATGTATTCGACGATTGAAGATGCACAACATGAACGTATTGCATATTGTTATTTAGATGAAAAAAATAGCCATTATCGGCAAGTTGATCCGCAACGAATTTGGAATCAATCACGTATCATTGATATGATATGGTGGAAAAGTATCAATAAATTTATCTGTGCTACAAAAAATGGAATTTATACGATTGAATACTTTGACAAATGTTTTCGAATTTTAAATGTTATTAATAATCGTTGGACACGAGTGTGTGTAGCAGCTAACACTAATCATATATGGATTTACGCAGATGAGAAAATCAATATTTATAATATAAGTTTTCAACTAGTACGACTAATCAATTTTAAAATTTCACGTTCATTAACATGTGCTAGTTTCTGTATAACTGATAATTTTGTTGCATTTGCTTTGATTCGTCGTATAGAAAATGATCGGGATCTGTTACAAATTGAATTTTATGATAGTGATATGAAAAAAATAAAACGTGTTCGTTTGGGATTGAGTGAAACTTCGTGTTTAATTCGAACTGATGGAAATAATCGATTTTATGTTGCTATGGGACAACAACGATTTTATATTGTTTCACCAAATGGAAACAAACAAATAATTAATCTTGGAAAACAAGCCAGTTGCCTTGCTGTAGTCAATAGTCGAAATATTGTTCTTACTAAATTGCGTTCGGAATTAGAGCTTGTGACATGTTAAATAAATTTTGTTTTCATTTTACTAAAGATATTTTGATTAAAATGTATAACAATCATTTGAATATTGATGAACTCAATATGAAAAACTTGTATTTCTTTTACTAGCACATAAAATTTTGTAAAACACGAATTAAAAGGAATGCTGAAGTATACAGAGTAAAAATTTGCACCACTCTTCTACAACACATCGTGACAGACGCTGTCTAGAGACCATTCACAACCATATATTAATAATGACTCATTAAAATATATTAGATATATCCTCATTGTATTTCTGTAAGGTTAAGTAAAAGAAAAGCTCATAAATATGTCGCAAGGAAGGAACAATAAAACAATCTTCCTGTGATCAGCAACGACAGCTACGTCGTGTATAGATAACGTAAGATGTAAAATTTATGGCACAAAATGTCGATTCCTATTTCTCTTCGATAACAAGGCTGCTGAAAGAAAACTTTTTTTTTTACTAAATGATAGAGCTTTTTCTCCTCTTTCACATCATATATCACTTATTTTTATAGGACGCTCATAAACGAAACGACACAACAAAACAGAGCAACATTGTTAGAAAAAATCCACACTTTTTTATATAAAAGAACCGCATAATATGTCGATTCGTCTATCTCTTCGAAGAAAATAATAGTCAGTGGAAGTTTAAATCAAGGTTTTTGTCACTCTTTCCCCTAGGCTCTGGCAGCTGGCGGTGAGAAGAGGAAAGGCAAACATTATTGGATAGATTTTCATCATAACGGAGAGCGAAAATCTAGTAGAATCAGATTAGAACAAGGTATAGAAATGATGGTGGGCTCGGAAGCTTCTTGAATGATTGAATCAATGCGTAGAGTAGACTACAATTGTGGTTGTGTCGACGAAACGAAGAATAGAATAATATTTGCTGCTTCTTGTGAACTGTATCATATATATTTCCATCAGGAGAAAAGAAGTTCTCTATTGAAGATGTATCTGAGAACATCAATAAACTTTTAAACTATAGTATTATTAAATGAATCAAATAAATTGATAGAAGAGGAATTTTCTGTACAAAAAGTTTTGAAATGAAAAAATCTCAAAGCATTCTTATCGACTGTAAAAGTTGTTATAATTTGATTTATTTATTGACTTTTGTCGAATTTTTTACAAGAAATTATTTTAAAAATCTCTCACAAGACATCAAAAATTCCTAAAGATAAAGGTTTGTGAGTTGCACACTTTGGCTACTCCAGAGATCGTACTGTCGTTTTTTATCAATTAATACGAAATTTTCTCCTTTTTCAAACAGTGTATGATTAATATTTGTCACATATGCGTAACTGACAACGAGACGAGAGAAAAAAAAGAAACATTCGCGAAATAAATTCATAATTTCTATATGAATTCGTCAAAAACATTGTCGATAAAAGTTAATTGTAATTACCTGTAATTTTCCAAGATGTTTTTAACAATTTCATAAAAGTCAAAGTAACTACAGTTTTAAACGATCTTTTTAAAATGAGTCTACAAAAACCGAATTAATTATTTTTTTTTAGCAAGATGCTTTTGACGAGTTCATATAAAAACTGAAAACTTATTGCGCAACTTTTTCTCCTTTTTTTCTCATATCATTCGATTTACGAATGCGTGACAAATAACGCCACACATTACTAGATAGATAAGAAAATTTTCTATCGATTGATAAAAATATATTCTCTTTCAAACGTGTTTATCGAAGAGTATTCAAAAAGATATAGAAAACAACATTTTTCACTGTTTTTGTTAATCTCAAGATGATACAAATTCTTTTTGAGAATGCTTCTTTTTTTTACGTTTGATAAAACAGTTTTCTTTCAGCGCGCTTTCATCAAAGAGAAATACGGATCGACATTTTATACCATTACTTCTACATCGTACGTTATTTAATGAATTTCTTGAATAACTGAACGGTGTAACTAATGTTAGTATGTAAATTTTAAAACTTTATCATATAAGCAAGGTTTTCATGAGTAGGATACATTCGAATTTAATGTATTCGATGTTAACGTTAAATGTATACTGTTTCAACGATTTGACAATCTGGATTGTATTTGCCTTATCTTTTTGACAATGACTCCAATAGATTATGTTCATTGATAAGTTGATCTTAGTCGCTTGTAAAACCTACTTAAAAAACCTGCTGACGGTTGCAGATCTTCACTCTAATTATAATTTCATCACGAAATCTGAAATCTAACTGACGAAGTATCTTTATGTCTTGTATTTTGTTTGTTATTGCACCAATATTTTACGGTGAATCTTTTCATTGAAATTATGATCAACCATTGATTCTAAGTTCGGATTCTACTTGGTTCCATAAGAACCTATTTTTGGTAGATATAAATAAATAAAATCTGCATCTTCTTATATTTTTGATAAAAATACATGGAGCTGTCCTAAGAAAAATATTATTTAGTACATCACCTACATTATTTCATTGTTTTAATGAAGATGCTGAAAATACGAGAAAATGTCAATTGAAATTAATGTTTTTCTTTTTTACGGAAATACATGTAATTAACCGAAGACTATTTGTAACAATATGAGTTAAACACCAAAAAAAGTTTCTAAAACATTTATGAAGTAATTATTTAAATAATCCTGTTAAGAAGTTTGTTTGTAGTTAGATTTATGAACATATATAACGATGATAGCTAGAGCGCTACATAAAGATCTACTAATGGTGAAGAGTTACAATGCAAAACATTCGAGCCATGCGTGTCTAGTTGCAATAATTTATTTACTTCCTTTCATAAAAAGTATAGTATTGCAACCGGCTCTGGGTGAAGAAGCGATTCAATATTTATTTTGCGAGATTGTGCATACCGGTTTGTCTGTTCTACTCATGAAGCTTCGCACACCCAGTTTTTCTTGTTGTTTTTGTTCCCAACTTATCAGTTTTTTTCTTTCATTCTTTAAAACATTTGCAAACATTCAGTATTTGTTGTTTGTTAGATAACTAAACTAAATAACATGGCTACAGCAATAGCATTACCAAATGTTGATGATTGTGAATCTTGTGTATTATGTTCAAAAGAATATGATCGTATTCGACCTTCATTTTGTCAATGTAAACATTGTTGTATACCACTATGTGTGGACTGCATGAAAGAACATCACGAGGAAGTTTTACAAGATGTTGCTCAAATTTCTCATCAATACAATCAATTAAAAGAGTTATTACAGAACAAACAAAAGATGTTTGTTGATGAAACAACAAAATCAATCGAAGATATCAACCAATATTTTAAGACTTATATCAGTCAACTACTTGAAACAAGAGAAAATCATCTTAAATATCGAAAAATCAAAACGAGATGCACAGGTAAAAAGAGAAGTTAGTAAGATAAAATGATCATGTCCTTACTTTTTCAGAGTTATATACTTAAAATCGAGTCAGACTTACGCACGCTCGGTACCGAAATTCAAGGTTTTGCTAAACAAAGTATTGTTCAAACAATAAAAGCGAAAAATATATCAACAGGACTTAAGTCTATTGAAGAAACAGTCGAAAAATATCAAGCCATCAGAGTTGAGAATTTATTGAAGATAAAACCGGAGTTCTCGATAGAATTTGACTGTCCATCTGTTGATTCAGAAGATGCTCCTTCGTTTCTTGCTATCGAGACAATAACAATACATCCGGCAGACTCAAAAAACTTATCATGTGAGGTTATTCCGTTGAATATTTCACAACAACCTGCTGTACAGCAAAATGTAGCAAATCAACTTGACGAACTTGATAGCTTTCATGATTACGGTGATGGCAACGGTATAGAATATGATGATGCACCAACAACATACACTATTGATCGAATGGCAAGCGATGGGGAAAATATAATGTATACAAGTTATTATGATGAAGAAGCTAATCTTATAGCATACATATTGCATGGGCGATTTTGATCGATATAGGGATTGAAATCAATCGCACATCAACGATATTATACGGTGGAATAGCATTACAAAGTTTATCTGTGTCACGGAAAATGGAATTTATTCAGTGAATTATATTAATGATAGGTTTAAAATTACAAGTGTGATACGTGGTAAGTGGTCATATTGCCGCGTGGCAGCAAATACTGCTAATCTATTCATATGGATCAACTCTACTGAAAATGACTTCAATGGCATCGAAGTCTATTCTACTCAATCTGAGTGTACAAGAACTGTCGACTTCAAACGTCGTCCAGTTGGAGCTTTTATATATAGCAGTTCGAGTTTTTGCGTGACAGATCATATGATGGCATCAATTTGTACGCGTATGCAAAACCATCGTGAAGTATTTCAGGTTACTTTCTGTGATTTGAAAGTGAATAAATTGAACTCGATTCTTCTTGGTAAATGTGATGGTTATATCGAAATTCTTACTGATGGAAAGAATCGATTCTTCATTACAACAGGACGTCATCGACTTTATATTATCTATACCAATGGTAAAAAGCAAATGATCAATCTTCAAAATGATGGTGATTGTATTGCTGTTCTTCATAATCGACGTGTTGCTATTAGCAAACAGCGCAATAGCATGAAAATCCTCAGTTATTAAATACATTATGATGAAATTCAAATTGACAGCAGTTCAAAAAGATTATACATTCATTTTTGTAGTTAGATCATAAATTTTATTTAGATAAAAATAGTCTGAGAAAGAAATATTTTGCTTTTGGGTTTTACAATTATCATTCAAGCATTGAACTAATTGTTCATTCATTATAATGTAGTTATTAAAACTAATCGAATGTGATATGTTTCGCAAATTAATGTCGAATTGAATACAAAGCTTTCTTATGATGTAGAAAGTTTCCAATTGATTCTTCAGTTTGTTAAAGTCATGCTGTTCAGGAACATAAGAAACATGTCGGTCTTTATCGAATAGAATAAATATATGAAAAAATTACAGAATAAGACTGATAATAAGCCATCTTTGACATAATAACGATTATCTGTTGTTTCAAATGAATCTATGATCTAATTTATGGACTATTTATGTGAATCAAATTTCTTCTTTTTTTATGATAAACGGGATACTAGTTTAACTTTGTTAACATTGGCACATTTATTTTTCTTGATTGAAATACTCAAAGATTTAGTTTTCATTTCTGTAGATCATCATTAAATAAACCTTCTATACACTTTATAACATTTTCATCAACACCACGAATTGCACGAGTGTGATGCTTGTGTTCAGTTTTCGTTTCATAAACAATGATTTTATCACTATCTGCGTGCCATCGCTGAAAAATATTTGCACTACATTAAAGTTCATGCTATTTGACTTTCTTGCATCTCTTGTACAGTTTGTGTAATATATTGACCATTAATTTCTAATTGATGCTTCTACTTTCGTCAACATCACTAAATCCATTTTTTCAGGGTTCTTTTATTTCAATGTATTCCATGATCTTGTTTGACGATCTCTCCATCCAATATCTCACTTCCATATTGAAAAACCAGTAACACTTCTGTAGTTACAAATGCATCAAATTTTATAAATGCGAAACATGTTATTTTTATTTGATAAATCCTAGATTTTATACATAGGAATAGATAAAGACAACGACCAGGAAAGAAGTCGAGAAGCTTCTTTTCCTTTGCTTAAAATAATGAACAGCAAGAAAAATTTCAAACAATAATTCTTCTTATTCACAAAATATATAGGCTAAAAGAAGTAGGTCGGAGTAACGAGACCTTATGTACAGTAGCTGGAGAGAAAAGAAAAAAAGTACAGTGTTTCACTTGATAACCTTTTCAATTTTTATAGTTACCCTTTAATTTAATCGAATCTTAATCAATTGTATTTACTGATGTTTAAATCTATTGATCATTCATTAGCTAGTAACTATCCGTTCAAGTAATTTACTGATCAATCATTAAATTGACCGATTTTAGAATTATTTCATTCACTAACCATCAATCATATTCCCATAATTTATTACTAGTTTTTTTTATAAATCGTTTTTGAAGAAACCATTCATCATAAACTCTAAAATTCACAAGTAAAAATTACAAAAGTTTAACATCTTTATCAATCAGACAATACGATAGAGACAGTACAGCTTAAGCTCTCCTCAACAAAAGTCACTCCGTCAGAGTCATCGAAATTCAGATAAATTCATAGAAAGACAGCCCGTGCACTGGTCTTTCATAAACAACAAAAATTTTTACTCAACACTTCGTTTTTCGAAAAATTTTTAAAGATTCCTGCCATTCCCTATTCGAAAAATAAGCTGTTTTTGAAAAAACCCAAAACCTTTTTCGACTTTTTCAGTTCAGGTCCATGTGATGCATTAAATTTTTTTGTTGAAAAGAGCACGTCAAGGCGTAGTACAATATAGAACCCTTTTTTGATTAAGCTTCGCTTTTACTATACATACAAACATTTATATGATTAGAACGCCATTTTTAGAGAGTTTTTGGAGTCATTAAACTTTCGATCCTTTCTATTCCTCCTGAAGAGTAAGAATTTAAAAACAAGGTTCTGTACTGCACTACATCCTGATATCCTCTTTCAAACAAAAAGAATTAAATATATACAATGAGTCTGGACAGAGACATTTGATGTGCCAAATGAGCTATTTTCGACCCTTGTTTCATCAATATCGCCCTCAAACGTCATGATATCAGGCTGAAAATTTTACCATAGCTTTCTCACTCTAGTCCCAACATATTCTGGTAATTTTTTTGTCATTCGAACATTTCTGCGCTGAGATCAATTTTTAAGGACAAGGAGCCTGAATTATACACGAAGTTAATTGATGAACAATAGCTTCTCTGCAGAGTTCTGTAGAGTCAAACTTTTTGACTCCGAGAAACTCCAAAAATTTTTTCATTAGCACATAAACTTCTTTTTGTGCTACTTGTTAATGAGAATGTATTTCCAATGTTTCTATCTTGAAAGTTATTTATCAATCAATATAGTACCTTTTTCTTTGTTACCTGACGCATGAAGACTAAACTTGTTACTATAGAAGAATGAAAATGTTTGACTATTTTACTGGAGTACGTTGAAGATTTATTTCGAGAAAATTTTTATAATCATTTCGAATTCAATTTTATTGGAGTCCCAAGCGAGACTTTATTGCCATTTTTTTCGACCATTTTATTTTATCATGGTGACTATTTTTGATATACATACAGTCTTAAGAAAAAAGTTTTGATCAAATAACACCCATGTCATCGTCGTTGTTTGTGAAAACTGACGGTCAAAATTTAAACCGACAGTCAACTACGGTTAATCGACGGTTTTGATCAGTTATTTTTAGTAATAAAAATTTATACAACAATTAATCACGAACTAAGTTCTAATACTGAAAGTTTATCAGTTACCATAGAAAAGATTTCTCAGAACTTTTCTTTCGATATATGCATAGCTGTTGTAGTTAATATATATAAATATTCAATGAGTAAAATAGAGACCCAAAATATTTCTTCCTTGTTTGATTAGGTTGCTTTTATACCTCTTCATTCTAGATTCTCTTTTTCCTTCCAAATATATATTACAAGCTGCACAATGCATATGAATCAGACAGCATAAAATTTATTCCATCTTTTAATTATATTCATATTCATACTAGTAAGAGCTGTAGAAACATTCCCTAAGTTTATAAGAAAGTCGTTCATTGACTCAGTTATTTTTGCTTTGATACGAAGCATTCACACAAAGTTGTAGTTTGATTTTAAAATATGTATTCTTATGATATGTACCACAAAAGAATCTATATTCATGTCTCGTCATTATTCATCATAATTGATACTCGAAGGGACAAATTGAGATTTTTTTAATTTAGATTTGATTCAACAAGTGAATCATATATAAGTATCAGTATATAAAGAATTAAATAATTTTTATTCTATCTAGATTTGGTCCAAGAGCTAGTTCAATCGTGAGTATGAATAAACAAATTTACTGGATGAGAGAAGTTGTGAGGGATAATGATAAAGAACTGTTGATTACACGTGTATACCGTCGGTTAAACGGTAGTTTTTGTCGGCTCTAAGGATATGGATAAGTATTTAGAGGTATGGTATTTGGTAGAGAAATTCATTTACAAATATTCAATATCCAATATGATAAATTGATAATCAATCGGAAACAACATTTGGAGAGGCTTTTGCTGCGCGCACATAGTAAAACAATACCTCAATTCATTCATTTCATTCGAATAATGTTAATATACATTAGGTACCACAATTAGTGAACTAGATTTATGTACTATCTTTTTTTATGCTGCCGTAAGCGTTAGAAAGAATTCAAATACTGTTTCGAATAGAAACAATTGTTTTTGATGGAAATATTAGGAAATGAAAATTATTATCAGGTTTTCAAATACAAGGCCTTCAGAAAACCCAAACTCTAAGTGCTAAAAAACCTAATTTTAGGTTTTCTGGAATCCCTATCTTTACGACTTCATAATTAGTTTTTTACATACTAGCTGGAAACTATTTTCTCCATTCGAATTAGCATTTGGATTATCTCTAATACTTACGACAGGAAAAAAAACTGATAATCAATTTTATTGTATAACTTTGATACTCAGTATATGTACGTAGTTGTAGTCAATCTGCTTGTCACATAACATAATAGCTATTATAGAATATTTAAGATTACTATTCGAAATATTTTTGTTCATAAAAGTTGATAAAACATTCTTTATCATAATAGTAGGCACGGTGCAAAGGGATCGGAGCAGGGGAGGGTAAATCCAAAAATTGGAGAAAGGGTCAAAAATTTTTCTATTATTATCTGTTGATAATTTCTCGGTCTTTTCCGGGCTTAAGTGCAGCCACTGTCGTTCATAAAAAAAACAAGAATTGGAGAAAATTGCTGACAAAAGTCCTCCAAAATCAGAGAAAACAGACTTTAAATTCGGACAAAGCCGCAGTCAAAATTTTTCGAAGCAGAGGGTGACTCCCCCATTCCCCTTCCTTGGCAGTCCCGCTCCTGCATGATAGTAGTATTATTTTGACGAAGGCACAAATACAAAGTTCAAAGTAATAGCTATTTTGAAATACGATTGGTGTATCATTATAGAAAAGAAACATTTTACTTTTTATTGACTTGAAGCACATGTGAAGCGTCTATTTTTCTTTTTCTTTCTATACAATTTTTTATGAGCATATATGTATGTTACAGAAGAGCAACATACGCATATTGATTATTCAAGCGTATCTCATCGCATTTTTTTTCTCTTTGTTTGTAACTATCTCTATAATACATAATTACAACTTGGTCGACAAATAGACTTTTGAAAAAATGAACTTTAATTACGGTATGATTGTTGACCACAAAAATGTATAGAAAGTGGCTATACTAGCTTATTTGTTGTCAATCATGACTCCTTCTTTCGCGTTTCATTTTCAATCGTATTGATAGTATATGCTAACAAGACAATTGAGAAAGAGAGATGAAAAGAAAAGGATTGCTATTAGCAAAAAATAAACTAGTATGAATACTTTTTTTTTATACATGTCCGTGATCAACAAGCAAAGCATGAATAACGCTTGTTGAAATTAGTGGTAACTTTATTTTGTGTTCTTTTTTTTGGTTTTTTTTTGTGTGAATATCAAAAACATAACTAATTGTTTCTTACAAAATTAAAGTTACTCTTACGTTAATTACATAACATAAAATTATGTTTGAGAAATTTTTTTGTTTGTATAGTAAATGGGCTGAGTTGATCTTTATTAAATATATATTATTCAATATTGAAATGACATTTCTAAGGAAAGAAAAATTTCATCTATACTTATAGAAAATCTAATATTATTCCTAGATTTAAACTTTAATCTTATATTACGTTATTGTTGATAAGCAAAAAAATGGTTTAGCATAAGTTATATTCTGTCGAAAACTGTTATTATTATATTTAATTGTATAACCTATTCATTAATTGATTAATTGAAAATGACTCTATTGAAAACCCTGTTTAAAATATTATCTGCATCATTTATAACCGGCTTTGTAATTATTCTTTATTTATTCTATCAAAACACATCATCTTTATTTTTCATCAATGAAAATTCCTATCATTATGATGTTAACGATTATCTATTGGAATATAAAAATAATTCTATATTAACAAATATAAATGTAATACCTTTTCCACAATTTATTGATAAGAAAAATTCCATATTAGTAATAGTAAATGGTTTTCGAATTATATCAAAGCAAAAACCTACAAAAGATCTCGAATTAACTCTTCGTCGTTATTCAAAATATATTTCATTATTAACAGGAATACCGATAGAGATTGAGCGAAAGTTGGTATCATCAAAACATAATCTTATTATTGATTGTCCATCAATCAAGTCAAATATAAATAAATATCCAAAACTCGGTGAAGATGAATCTTATAGACTTAATATAACAAAAATAGGTTCATATTTATATGCATCATCATCAACAGGTATTATTCGAGGTTTATCAACATTTGTTCAATTAATTGAACGAGATATATCATCAGAAAAAACTTATATTCCATTAGTAAATATAATTGATCGGCCTCGATTTATGTGGCGAGGTTTATTACTAGATGTATCTCGTCACTGGATGCCTGTAACAGTAATTGAACGAACATTAAATGCAATGGAATTAAGTAAACTTAATGTTCTGCATTTACATTTATCCGATGATCAAGGTTTTCGTGTTGAAAGTATTGAATATAATTTGTTACATGATAGAAAAGATTTTTTTACACAAAAAGATATTCAATATCTTGTTGAATATGCTCGACAACGACGTATACGTATTATACCTGAATTTGATATTCCTGGTCATACAACAAGGTAATTAATAACAGAT
>CAJNOP010001273.1:0-39182 GCA_905250075.1 Rotaria sp. Silwood1
CATGTAGATCAAAAATGAAGAAACATTTTGTCCAGAAACTTTCGCACCAGACGTTATTACATAATTAATACTTCAATTCTTTTTATTATTAATCTAATCATTATTTAGAAGATCTTCATAGAATGTCTTATAAAGAAAAGTTTTGATTATGGATATTTCTAGATATAAATCCTAGTATTAACTAGTTCATACTTTCATTTGTCTATAAGCCTTATGTCTTCTCCTCACAAAATCGACCTTGCCTCAGTGATATTGAAATCGCATGAAATTTTCACGATATGTTCAAGCTGTAGTGAAGAGGCTACGCTAAAATTTTTAGCCTTATACCATAATGTTTTTGGGAGATATTCAACTAACAAGAGTCAAAAATAGTTCATTTGACAAACCAAAATTCTATGTGGGCCTTCATTCTATAAATTTATTTTTTCGTTTTTGTTAGAAAGAGCATGTTATGATGTAGGATATGACAGACCTTTTTTTCTTACTCTCTAACGAGAAAGAACGAGAACGAAAACGTTCAATATCTGGAAAAACTCTTAAAATATGTCGTTCTAATTATAAAAGTATTCTTTTATATAATAGTAACAAAGCTTAATTCAGAAAATGGACTCTATCATGCCCTGCATCTCCATTAGCGGGCCACCAACTGGCAATTGGTGGCAACTGTTACACCTAAATATATTGTTAGTGGCATATTTATAGCCAAAGCACGCTTTCCTAGAACCATCGGCGGGTCACCATAGAGCAACGGGTGGTTATTGCCATATCTCGATTGGAGACTCTGCCCCGGCAATGTGCATCTTGGCATGGTCTTTCAAACAAAAAAAAAGCCATTGATCACAACGGAGTTTCTTCAAAAACGCTGAGATGCGCGATCAAAAAAACAAATAAACAGAGAAAAAGCCAAAGAGATTTTCCACTTTATCTGAAAAAAAACTATATTTTTCAAGCAGGAAATGAGAAAAATTTTTGGAAAAAAAAATGAGATACGAAATGAAAAATCATGTCACTGATGAAAGATCGGGCCTCGGACTATCTTCCAATGTATTTATCTAAGCTTTCACGTTTTTGATGAAAATGAACTTTTTTTTTTGTTTTTTGAGGGGGAAGGTAAAGGCGAGTGACACACTGTATGGCATTGAGAGTTCCAGTTTGTTTATATCTCGATATGTTTTTTTATTTAGTTCCAATTTAAATAATGGATGGAACTAGTAATGAGTTTTTTCGTGGTCGACATGGTGGATATGATCCATTAGGATTTGGATGCGCAGTGGAGATTTTAGTAGTCCACTTGGAATATAACTCTAAAATACATCCAGATGTGGGTGACTATGGACTACGATATCCTATGGATAGTGAATAGGGAGTTTTCCTATGAAGACGGATGTGGTCGATGTTGGTAATTGGAATAATTCTTTTATATAATAATTGTAATTTATTGAATATATCGAGTAAATCAATCTCGAATAGTTCTATATCATTTTAAAGAAATTCAAATAAATGCGAGTGAATAAAAAAAAAATCTAGGAAATAGTTTATATCTGCATTTATCTTTGAAACAAAAAAATAAAATATTTCATTTATTTATTTATTCTTTCTTCGCATTCAAATAACTTTTTCTTGTTGTTAAACGTTGAAAATCTTCACTGATTTGGATAATTTAATATGCACTTTTCAATAAAATCTTGTTCATTCCATCGAGTTTGATGAGCAGGTAATATTGATCGTTGTGCTAATCGTTATTGTATATGATAATATTCAAAATCATAACGTTTTTAAATATTCTTCCAAAAGACGTTCTTCATCATCACGTAAATGTGGATATCTTTTTAAAACCTTAGCAACGATTTTTCTAAGACGATTTGTTTCTTGATGTTCTTGAAATTGATTATAACGTCGTTTAAAAATATTTGTCCATGGCTAAAAATAAATAAATAATTCATAAGAAGAATTTAATCAATGAATATAAAACGATAGATATAGCTGGTTTACGTTTATCCGATAATCATTGATACGTAAAAGACCAAAACATGTCTCACTAAAAAAGCACGAAAACATAAAATAATCTATAAATAGATTTTTAATTAGCCATATTGTATTTGAGGAGTTTGTTCACCAGTTTTGCCTTCTTATAATAGTTTATAAGCAATATCACGTTCTCGTATAACCGACATTATATTCCCTATACTTTCTTCAATCTAAATATCAGAATGAAAATTTCTTTTTTTTAACCACTTATTCTCTCTTGGTCATTCGAGTGACTATTCGTAGAACGATTAGAGAAAATAAAGAAAACATAGAATTGAAAAACTTTGTAAATATGCCTTGTAGTGAATTTCATAAACTATCAATTGATAAGAAAATATTTTGTATCGTATCGATTCATCTTCAAAAAAAAACAAAAGATCAGTTACAAAATGAATAACGGTTTAAAAAACTACGAAAGTTAGACTTTTTTTTTAAATAAAATGTTCTTTTCTACCAACAGACAACGACATATAATGGAAATGTATTCTGCGATATATAACGATGATAATGTCTATTCTACTAGTATGTATACCATTTGAAAGTTTCACAAAAGCTAGGTAACGAAAGAGATAGTCAAATGCACAATTATCACTACGAATTTTCCAGAAAAACAAAACTTTAGTTTTTCAGCACTTACAACTCGAACATGAAGTTTTTTCACATCACACAATATGGTACAGCAAGCCATTATTTAAAAAATGAGACATCTTCGAGCTCTCTATGACGGCTTTTCGTCGAACTAAGTAAACGATAGAATTTTTGTCAAGTCATTCGTTCTCAATGGTCTCGAGAATGACTAAACAAGAGTGTGCTTGATAGATATATCGAACAGATCAATATTCTATTCCGATGATTATTTAATAAGGTGACTCTTATGAAATCATCCTATGACGAGGTAACACGGGGTTTATTTCTTCAAAGCAAAATAACAAATAAATAATCAATTATTTACTTTATTAATACCTTCTGGACTAATATATAATTCATGTTCATATCGATATTCTTCTTTCATAGTTAATAAACGATCTAGTTCTTTAAATAGAACATACATTAATTATTATGATTAAATTAAATTTAATACCATTATTTATGTAAGTCTTCATTACTTTTTAAACGTAATTCATCTACATACCACCAACGTCCTATAAAAATTTTAATTTTAATTAAAAGAAAAATAGTACAATGAATAATATTTGATTGATATAAATTATCTGTTCTATGGAAAAATTCCATAAGATTAGTTTGTTTGATTGGTGTTACTTTTCTACTAAGATCAACTGATAGTTTTTATTTTGGTGAAATATCAGTTATTTTCCAACGTATTTGTTCAAGACTTCGTAAACATGATCTCACAATAATAAATGAATATTTCTGTCAATTAATTGTCCAATTAATTATCTTTAATAAATACATTTCATCTAAAAATAATTTTTCTCTTATTGTAATCAAATTATCATTTTTTTATAGAAATTTTTATTTTCTATATTCTTATTACAATGAAATAATAGACAAAGAATTTTCTTTTTCTTTTTTGTCTTTTAGAAGAATTAGAAAAACAAAAAAAGAAATTAAACTGTACACCGGATGAATATTAATGGACGATGAAAAACTTATTTTATCAATTTAGTTAAGACAGACAAAAATAAACAATGCAATGAAATACATTCATTGGAATATTGAACGATAATAAATTAAACGATAAAAAAAGAAGCTCATTTTTGTTTTTGTTTTTCAAAAAATAAGATTGTTACAAATAAAAAAGTTTATTTTCTAGTCTCACACGAAAATCTTGATGAAGACTTTGACCAACTAAAAATCCTAATTTCTGAGCATATTGACAAACAGATAAAAGAAATTATTATATTTACATTGATTTTAATATATTAAATATAAAAATTTTTTCATCTGCTACTCGAATTGTTCCTGGTCAATTGTAATACAAATGGCATCTAGAATAAAATATTTTAATCATTAGGAAAAAAAAACCAATCAATCAATATTTACAATTTATATGTTAATCGCTCCATATGATTAACTTTTAAATTTGTTCGATCGAAAATAACATTATTAAATAATATATTTTATTTTCATTAATAAAAAACAAAAACAAAACAATTAACCATATTAATAATGTGTTAGTGCAACTGTTCCTTGTCGAGAACATTGTCAGATTAAATAAAAATCATACCATTCAGCCTTAAAAAAAGAAATATCAATATAAAATTCGTTTTTTTTTAATTTTCTGATAATTTACACTTGTAACAATATGATCAATAACAGTCCCTGGTTGAGGATTTTTTATATTACGACCTTCTTGTTGAAAAAGTCGAGCATTATCACGTGTTTTTTTACAATAACGACAGCTAGTTTTGGTTCATAACCAGACTTTATCTTTGGAAATGTTTCGATTATTTGTGGTAATTCATATTCAGCAACAACTGCTAATTGACCATCACTAACATCATATCGATAAAGAACAACTAATTAATCCTTTGGGAATGGTAGGCTTCTTAAGGAGCCATGATGATTCTCTAGCATTTCAAAACACACAGATTCATATATGAGATTAGTTTTTGTGAAAGCATTCATCAGAAAGTTTTTTTGGTATCATTTGGATTGTAATTAGGCTATTTTATTCACATATTCAGTAATGGATAATAAGTTATTTTAGAAAATAGAAATATATATATATATATTGATTTTTTTATTCATTACAATCATATTTAAAAAGTTACTCTTTTCTGGTAAACAATAATTATTTTGATAATACTCTTTTAATGCATCTAAATAATTATAAAACTAATAAGTAAGTTTATTAATTGAAATTTTTCATTTTGATACCTTTCATAGAAACAGCTAAACCATCCATAAGTTCTTGTGTTGTACGTTGATAAATAACAAGTAAATAGAATTTTGTTAATATTGGACTTGTTGATGCAACAAATGCACCTAGAGATGCACTGCGACGTTTTCAATCTAAATAAGAAAAAAAAAGATCTCTCAATACAATGCTGCTAATATTCTATTATGAAACATAAGAAAATTGCTTTAATTCAAAAATCTATCTCTCTCTCCAAAAAAAAAAAAAAAGACGGAAGGTATTAACATTTCTCTAAAAACTTTTTCATACCACTATATGTATATCAATCCTGAAATAGCCGCCATGCTAGATTAAAAAGGACTTTGAAATATAACGAAACATCTAAAATTCATCGGGTTGAGGTTGAACAAGATCGAATAAATGGAAGATTAAATTGATTAAACACGATATTAAATATGCCTTACTTTTTTTTGATACAAAATATGAAATGAATATTGAATAACTAGTTGTCACACTAAATCCTACCAGAGATTTTTTACTGTTTGATGTGTAATTCTGTTAAAATATGGCAGATTGAGCTGAAATATTGATCATTTTATTCACTCATTGTCGTCAACTATTGTTCAAAATACCAGGATCAAAGAGTTTGTCTTACATGGAAAAGAGAAAAAAGTGTAAAAATGTCATGCAAGACAATCATGTGCGTAACTGCGCCACTGCTGAAGCGAAAATAAACACATTTTATATATCAATTCATTTTATATTTAGATTGCTGTTAAGAATCATGCAAATAAATGCTAGCCTATGTCTCAAATGTTAACTGATTCACAGAATAAGGTCACTAATTATGTACATTCTATAGTTGACTGCATATTTGAAAATTTTATAATCTTGTAAGTGTAAAAAACCAAATATAATTAAGGACGAGCCATGCTGTTTCAGGTACTACTTCTAGATGAAGCATGCTACCTCATTAGAAAGAAAAAACTCAACGTTAAAATATAAAATGCTATGAAATTATCCAACTAAGGCATTTACTGCCAAAGTCATATGCCTGTTAATTGAATCTGTGATTTTACAAAGAGATTGTTTCTAGCACTAGTAAAATATCTTTTACAATATATAGTTTAAGTATATTATTTTGTTATTGGTTTTAAAGTTCGTCCAATATCACTCATTTGATGGAGTGATCCGTTCAAACGATATCGCTGGAAACTAGATCAACTTCCGGGGAACCTTTAGTAGGATGTATCGGAGGTATATTTATATATATGTAATGCTTCCCTCTTACAACTCATAAGCAATCAGATTTACTTTGCACCCACATTGAGAGAATTGTGATGTGAGTCGCTCCTAGGCTCCGACATCGAGAGAGCTGTGATGTGTGTCGCTTTGTTGCTCGCACTCTTTGGGTAAAATGCCTCCAATTAGATGAAAAGGTTTTAAAAAGGGGTGAAAAATCGTTTAAGTTTTATCGATTTTTCATATAATATATTTCGGTTCTAATAGAAACCAATAAATACAGCGAAAATTATTTGTTTTTCCCGTATATTTTTGGTTCGAAGAGATCAAAATTTGTTTATCAGGAATGCAGTACCATCGATTCACTTTTAATTTTTATCGATTTTAAATGACTGAAATGTATAGAAATCGGTTGAATTTGTGCGTTTTCTGATTATCTTTGACTACAGTCGATTTTTCATTTCTTGAAGTCGATGAAAGATGTATTAGTTGTGTCGATTTTCAATGCAATTCGATTTTATTTGATTTTAATTTGAGTACAGCCGTAATTCTTTTGATTGGATATCGAGACGGACGAGTCATATGCCTCCTACAAAAGGTTTCCAGAATTTTAGTGAAGTTTTCGGAGATACTATTTGAATTCATCATGTCTTAAATCGACCCTATCCAATTCAAACCTAAATTAATCTTCAACCTCTGTTCTATACATATCTCAGACCATAATGGATCTTATTTTATGATTCAACCCAACCCGACCCAACTCACCCTAACCCATCTCAACTCGGCACAACTCAACGCAACCCAATCCATAATATAAAATTTGCCTTTATATATGAAAATGATCTCTAGGCATATTCACATTAATACTGCTCGTTGCAATCTCCTGCAATTGAGGTGTAGCTATTTTTGAATTTCCTGGAAAGCGAAATTTACCATGCTCTCGAAATTTTGGGGAACCATTTTTGAGTGTCCGAGAATTTTTTGCATGGCCTATATATATATGTATAAGTCGAGACGGAAGATCTCATTTGTGACATATTGAGTAGGTAAGAGAAGCATGCTACATGAATCAGTCGACTTACATGAACGGTATTGATCTGAAAACATTTATCTCTAAATATACATGATTGATTTTAGGAGAAAACTTTCCATTTATAAGTGATGATTCCCCAACATCATACGAAAAGATTTCTTTTCTACTGTGGTCAACTCGCTACTATTATAATTCCTTCTTTTTTTTTTTGTTATTTCGATAAAATCCCTTTTAATTCTAGTAGAGCCAGACGCTGAAATAGTTTCTCGTTGAGTAATGTATATTTTGTATATTGAAAGCTATTTCTGATCCCCTCATAGAATTACTCTTGCTCATTCAGACTGAGACAGATTAATAATTTAGATGATTGTTTATTCGACTTTCTCTCAATTTCTACAGCGTGTGCTTCCGAATTTATCATTTATCATTTCGATAAAAATTTTTGTTTGGTTTTTTTTTTCTATTTTCATGATTTTTATAGAAATCTGTTGACTCCTTCATAGGATTGAATTTATCTGTATGTGTATTATACTATCATTAGTATTGACTAAAAAACACAAACGATATGAAATCGATGCGTAAATGGCGAATAAAATTGACGATTGAATAATTTTACCAGTTATATATCGTTTTCAATCGAATATTTCTTTTAATATATTATTGATCGTTGGTAGTTTTCTGTCGATGGTGCTGAATATCTGACTAATTGTAAAAATTCTACTGTTGAGAATACATTCGAATAATCTACATGATTGATATTTGTCAAATTTATTCTCTTGTATTTTAATTTCTACAAGTATATATATTCTATATCACATATTCAAAAATGAACAAACACTAACAAATTAATTTCAAAAAAGTGGATTTAAAGTTTTTCTTTAACATGTTTGCTCATATTTTACTTAGTTTAAAAAAATTTTAAACGAGTCAAGAACTATAAATTACAACCAGAATTTAGTGCTCTTTCAGAATATAGTCGATTTATCGAAAATATATTCTACAAATTAATGGATTAATAAGAAGTTTGATCGAGAAGTAAACAAATCATTGATAATGTTCGACTTACAAAATGAAAACTATCAATAGAAAATATGTTCAAAAGGTGTAATCAGTTCTTATCAGCAAATATATGTATATATATCTAATCATTATCATTATCAATGGTAAATAAGATTTTTGCTTCGCCACTATTAACCTTATGTCAGTTTGAATATTGTTATTATTGTTATATTCTACTGAATTTATTCAATATATAGTTGTCTTTTCAAAATCGAATTTAAATAGAATATTAAATGAGATAATTAATAAAAAAAATCTTCAATAAAGTGATAATTTAAGTTGATATCAAATAAATATTTTAGCTCTAACTTAATTTAGTTTGTTTTTATTAGAAAATAAATTATTTTATTTACTAAACATTTTGAAATACGAGTTTATTTTTTTCATAAAAAAACCATTTCTTTTTCTGATTATAAATAATATCTATTAAAAACGAGAAAATCCTCTAAGACAATTATCATTTAGCAAACAAAATGTTTTCATTTAACCTGCCATTAGATTTCGAGACATCATAGAAAAACAAAAAAAGGAATTTTTCATCTTTTTTTCTTAATAATAATTATCTCTGTCTCTCGAATATTTCATGATGACTATTAAAGTACTATTGTAGTTCTTTTATAATATATGTTGATGATTTGATATACTTATTCATAATCTATTATCTTTTATAGTTTATTAATTCGTTGGCTAAATTTCAAAACATAGTATATTAAAGCACGATAATCAATACATCTAACAAGTAAAAAATATTTGAGATAGAATAAGATCGTTGGAAATTTATCAATAGTTCATCTTCTATGAACACACCGAGTTAAATAGAAAAAAATTTCGTTATTTTTAATGGAAATACCTATGTTAGCACGTGCATACATAACTAGTTACTACAGTTATATATCCTATTATTTTAACTAAATCATCCTTGAAGTTATATCTATTAGAATATAATTCAAGATATTATATAGAATAAAAACACTAGTCGTCAATGAAATATATCAAATGAGAAATGCTCAAAGATTATTTTAGGTATAATAGTAATAAATTCTTAAGTATTTTCATATGATGTGTTTGGAAAATTTTCTCTGAAACTCCATGAAATGATACTATATCATATATAGAAATGTACGAAATTTTGATTCACTAATAGAGATCATTATTCAATAATGTTTGAAGACAAAATATCTATTGATAAAATATCCTAGTATTGATGCCAGTTGACGACCATTGATAGAAAAAAATTAAATTGCTATAACTCCGATAAGTCTCTATCTCATACAATAACATTTAATAGAGTTTCGAAGGAAACTCTCCTAACATATATAATCAATAGATCGTAATCTTTCATATCTATTCAGTTAATTTATCTATAGATACTTCGAAAGGTTTTTTATGCATATTGTTCATATAGAAAAAATATTGAAACTATTCAATTGTCAATATTAGTAAAAATACGTTGAATCTAAGATAGTTTTTATGAAAATAAATATCTTAGATAAACAAGATGATATTAATGAATATCTACGGTATAAAATAGATGATTTTATTAAAATATCTACTTGATATTCAATCTTAAAGAAGAATTAAACTACCTAGAATTATTCAATGCCTCTCATTTATTCTTAAAGGAGATAGAACGAAGTTTTTTTTTGTGTATAAATCGTTAAACAAAACAAAATAAAGACATGTTGATAAGAATAGATTAGTTCTAAAATCTAAATATATTCTTGAATAGTTAGTTATTTAATAAATAGTATTATCTCTTTAAATATTAATCATGTTATTTAATAAATAAGATCTTTATGTTTAATTTAATGTTGAACAACTATCTTATGAGAGTGAGTAGACCTCTTCCATGAAAAACAATTCATTAAATTATATTTTTATTTTTATTTTAACGATTATAAATTTGATTAATATTAAAAATGTTAGATTATCTTAAAAACGTCTTCAATATTGATTGATAGATCTTATTAAATTCAATAAAAACAATATTATCCTAACTTATATTCAATATGAAAAACAACGATATTAACAAACTCTTAGAATTTAGATAAAAATCATTCAATTAATATAAGAGATGTTATCTCATTAGATAGGATTTCTGTTTTGTTCATTATAATCGAATTAAACTGTTATGTTATCTAGCAGATAGAGAGCGATTGCTATAAATGAAATTGATATTATTATTTAAGTGAATTGATCGACCAATAAGGAAAATATCTCATATTTTACAAATGAACAAATCTATAGTCATCAGGCGACATCTTATGTATAATTTATTCGAATATGAAATAAACGTCGTTATCTTATTGCTAAATACAGACAAAGATCTTTTGAAATGATATATATAAGGAAAGAATTCTCTTTCTCTCTCTCGAATTAGATAATATCATTCTTCGTCGATATTTATTCTATTATTATAAAAGAACGTCTTTCGATTTCTGATGGGTTTTATAAAAGTATGTTTTTTCATATTCGTTTCTTATTATTCTAGATGAATCAAAATCGAATAACGATAAACAATGTTGATGAAGTATAAGTGCGTTCAAAAATGACTTAATTATATAAGATTGTTTGTAAATAATTCATCCGATCATATCATATCAATAGGAATTATTTATAAATATATTCATTCTTTTCAAGACTTATAAAGACTTAGCAGATTTTTTTCAGATAATAATGCTGAGCTAACACTTAGTTTGATACAATTAATATGCTGACAAAGAAAAACTATTACTCTTCATATTTCAATGAAAGTCTAATATTCATGCCAATGAGTACTTCATATAATATACTCTAATGTAGATATTTGGTAATTCAACCATATAATAAGTCAGAATATGAACCCAGGTCAAAAAAGCACTATCGTAAACAATCGTATACGACGAAATACGTCTAGAAACGATCATCGTACACGACGATCGTATACGATGAACGTATACGGTGCCATACGTTCAAATACAATCAACGTATACGTTGAAATAAACGACTGCCGTGCACGAGTGTAGTATACGACTGTATATGGTCGTAAGTTAGTCGTAAGTTGAGTTACATGTGTCGACCATACCCAGCTCGAAAAATCACATAGTAAGATCAGTTATGAATTCTTGTATGATCCTATTCGATGTTACTCAAAAATCGTATATGTTCATACAAGATGATACAAAAAATCATATGAAAAATTGTCGTCTCAGAAATCTGATGTCAATTCTTCTAGCAAGTTTCTTAGATGCTCCAACACTAAAATATTGTATGATTATAAAAAAAATCGTACAGTAAGGTTTTAACTGATTTCTTTAAAAACATACATTCTCGTCGTGTTTTATCTTCCCTGGCAGCTATAGTTCAACTTAACTTCACATAGCCCAGATCTTTTTACTTACTGAACCCGATGCATAGGTGCCTACACCGGCAGTTATCATTACATAATAAAATTCATAGCATAATAGTCACAAAAACTCATGCATAAAAAATTTTACTCTCTATTCCGTTAACATAGAGAAATAAAAAATAAAAGTTAAGATTTTCTACATTACCAATATAGAAAAAACAAAAAAACTAAAGAATATGATCTTCCGTATTATTAATATGGAAAAGTAAGAAAAAAAATGCGACTTTTTGTACTACTAATATAGAAAAATAAGAAAGATAAATTAGCATTTTCTATATTATTATTATTATAGACGAATAAGACACAAAACTAACTGTTTCTATATCATCAATTTAGAAAAATAAGAAATACAAATTAAGATTTTCTATACTATTAATATAGAAAAATTGAAAAATAAAAAATATTTTCTATATCAGCAATATGCAAAAATGAGAAATAAAACAAATAGTTATCTTTGTTACCAATGTAGAAAAATAAAAAAAAATAAGATTCTCATATCACCAATGTAGAATAATAAGATGTAAAAATCAGCATGTTTATATTACTACTAAAGACAAATAAGACACAAAACTAACTATTTCTATGTCATCAATATAGAAGAATAAGAAATAAAAATTAAGATTTTCTATATAACCAATATAGAAAAATAAAAAATAGGATTTTCTATATATCCAATATAGAAATATAAGAAATAAAACTTAAGATTTGTCATATCAGTAATATAGAAAAATAAGAGGTAAAAAGTTAGCATTTTCTATATTATTGTTATCGACAAATAAGACAAACAATATCTGTTTCTATATCTGCTCATACCAAGAGAAAACAGATGTCGCCTGTTTAAAAAAATATAATTTTTATCAGTATCAGACATTTATTCCTTTACAAATTTTTTTTTCTGACACTCAATTGAAAGGAATAAAACAAATATACCTCTTATTTAAAGGGTGGGGAGTGTTTTGAGCACCAAAAATGGAGTGAAATGAGCACCAAATTAAGTATATGTGAAAAGAGCACCAAATAAAGAGTGAAATGAGCACCAAATTAAGTATATGTGAAAGAGCATCAAATAAAGAGTGAAATGAGCACCAAAATTGATTATATGTGAAAAGAGCACCAAATTTGTTTATATGTGAAATAAGAAAATAAATAATGTCATCACACAGAACAACATGAAGAACACAAAAAGGTAATAAATGCATGTTATGTAAATATGATTATTATGAAAAAAATTTTTATGATAACAGAGCAGTTCGAACTTTTTTCGACCTGCCTTTGCCACGTCGTTTACCCAAAACCTGTAAGCGAGTTTTATCATTAATTTCGTATTTGTTGAGAAGCATACCCAAACCAATTGAATATTTGCATACATAAGATTTCAACCCACTTGGACATGTACATGAATTAAGTGCGCATACAAGCCAGCAAGATTTCAACCAAATAACCAACTCGTCGAATGATGTCCACTGTTGAAGTTGATACATTATGCTGCTTTAAAATAATATCAGCTTCGTTGAGTGTATTGACGATATTTAAAATTTGATATTGTTTGCTTGACATGTTTTTGCTACTGGAATTTTTATTTTTTTCTACACTTTTTTTATATACAAATCATTACTCCATTTAATTAGATTATTTATGAATTGTCATTGGATTAATGAATATGAGTAGAGCTTATCTCAATTTAATAGCTAAGTACCTATGAACTGCAGTCGTAATTCGTTTAAATCTTAATTGATACCTTTTGTACTGTTCTGTTCATTTGGTGCTCATTTCACCCTTTTTTAGTGCTCTTTTCACATATAATCAATTTGGTGCTCATTTCACCCTTTTTTTGGTGCTCTTTTCACATATAATCAATTTTGGTGCTCATTTCACTCTTTTCTTGGTGCTCTTTTCACATATAATCAATTTGGTGCTCATTTCACTCTTTTCTTGGTGCTCAAAACACATTTCTTCCTTATTTAAAACTATGTTCGACGTTTTTTCTTCGATGAAGTATGGATTTGAACACAGAGATATTACTCTTCAGTAATAATATCTGTAACGGCAGCAGACATAGCCTGTCTATTTTGTATGCATGTATGTATATCTGCATTCTTTTTCCATTAAGTACTCAATTCTTAACATAAGATAGGTATCTCGTATTTGATATATATGAGCTTTGTCTTACATAAAGTAATCAGTTTATAGCAGTAAAAGGATGAATACTTCTTACTTTATACAGTCTGTTTTCATTTCATCTAATATTTAGCTATATAGATAGAGAGACATTCAGATAGTACTACACTGTATAGTCGTTATTGTCAATGAGTAATTCGTTCATGAAGTAGAGAGAGATATTCCTTATCCAATAGAAATTAGTTAGATGATATTAAATCTTCAGTTTTGAATGAGTCTGAAATCATTATTTTTATCAATTTATTTATTTTTTAATGTTGACTTCAGCATTAGTATAGTAAATTATACATTAGATTATATCTAATACTAATATTTCGATTGTATAAATAATTTACTATTTGATGAATTTTCTTTTTTTTTCTGGATTAGATGAATATTATTTTTTATTTTCAGACTAGATAAATTTTATTTTGTTATCTTTAGATTAAATAAATTTTATTTTTTATTTTTAGACTAAATAAATTTTATTTTTTATTATTAGATTAGATAAATCTTATTTTATTATATTTAGATTAAATGAATTTTATTCTCAAATTGGATAAATTTTAACTTTTATTTTTTAGATTAAATAAATTTATTTTTTATTTTTAGATTAGATAAAATCTCAATTTTATTTTTTAGATTAAATGAATTTTATTCTTTTGTTTTTAGATAGATCAACTTTAACTTCTATTTTTTAGATTAAATAAATTTATTTTTTATTTTTTAGATTATCAAAAGGACAAATAAAATCATAAAGTATCAATGTAATGGAATGGGGATGTCCAGTTTGGCTGGAGGTTCAAGTTCTTGTTTTTCGTGCAGCTTTGATGATATATCATCAAAGCTGCATGAGAAATAAGAACTGGGAGCTCCAGTCAGACTGGACACACCAAAGATTAATTTGTCCATCTTTGCAGAGTTGGGAGAGGGGGAGGGTAGGTAGCAAAATTTTGAATGAAATACGGTGACAATCCACATAGTATACGACTGTGTACGATCGTTTACGGTGGTCGTATTTCGTCGTATACGACACGACGATATACGGTCGTAAATCTGGTGTCAAGTAATACGACGAAATACGGTCGTATACGATCGTAATTTACACCGTATACGACCGTACACGATCGAATACGACGTCGTATACGATCGTTTACGGCAATCGTAATGCTCGTCCTGGGAAGTAGAACAAAGAAATTGTTTTATGATTAATTGAATAATTGTAGAATTCGAAAACGATTAGAATTTTCACGATAATATGATTTTTTTTTTCATCAATAATCATTGAAAGAGACTCTTTTCGATAACATCTAGAAAGCAATGTTTACCTCACAAATTGTCTGTAGCTTTTATGGATTTTATGACGCTGTTTATGTTATTTCAAATTAATTATAGTGGAATATTTGACCAATCTCATTCTGACAGTTTTCAAGAGTATATTTATTATTTAAGTTATTTTTCAAAAGAAAATGAAAGTCTATATGCCATTTATTCGATGGAAATTTTTTTTTCCTACTACATGAGATTAAGAGAGGCAATATCTAAATTTTTGTCGGCCGTATAAGTGCGCGAAGCTTGAATTTAAACAACGTTCTTTAATGTAGCTCTGGTTGAAAAAGTAAATGTACACATCACTGTCGTGTCGTCTGTTTTTTTGAATGGTATTATCAAGTTGCATGAGGACAATAATTGAATAAGAACCTTAAAGAGTACCCTACAATAACAAAAGATTTTCAATCCTGAAAAATTCGACTTTTTTTTGCAATTTTAATCAGAAATGTGATTTTTGCATCTCATCATCCAAAAACAAATTAATTTCAAACATTTTTTTTTCTGGTCATTCTGAGATGAGAAATCGATCATGATAAATGAAACTCGTTTTTTTGCCAAGAACAAATATTTAGTGTTTAGTGGAAAAATTAATACTAATTTCCAATAAGAAACTCTTCGGAAAATATTGAATTATAACTTATACTGAACTTATTTTCACCATAATAACAGAAAAATATATATTGACATTCCTGACAAATCGATATAGAATTATTGTTAGTCAATGAGGATTATTATTATTATTGTCATTGTTATGAACTATATGATGCCGCGTACTATTCAACAAAACACGATAGACTGTTTTACAATTGAAAATCAACTTTTAACTTGACTTCCTTTCTCTTTCTCTTTATGAGGAAATCTGACTTTTGAAGATTCATTAAATTTTTTCTTTTTAATCTTGATGAAGATGAAGATCTTGTTGAGAAGAAGATAATTCTCAATAGGTAGTTATGTTATTTACGAACAGATACTAAGATAGTTGCGTTTTTAATTGCCATCAACAAAAGACTTTTATTTATATAGAATGTTGGACCAAATGGTGAAACACGACAAGAACAACGTATACAATATCGATTAGATAATATTCATGCTGGATATTTATCAGTTATTGCTTACAATCAGTTTTGGTATAATGAATATATTAATAATCAAGCTGAACAACTTAATCAACGGGATCTACAACTTAATCAACAATCTCTAATGCTTAATAATGAACAAATCGATGCCGTTCGTTGTATTATCAATAAAATATTAGATCAAGTTGAAAATATATAAATTTTACTTTATCTCCATATTTCTCTCTTAAACAAAACAATATATCCACATATGTCTTTTGTTGTATGAAGAGAAAAAAAAAAGAAAAGTCTCTTCATCGAATTTTTTTACTGTGTAAACGCAAAAAATTCTTCGTCAAATTCTTATTCTCAGATAAAACTCATTGTATTTTTGCTATGTTAAACAAGAAATAATTTCTTTGTCAAGTTTTTTTTTTTTGTCAGATAAAAGAAAGTTTTCCTTCATGTGTCGATTTTTTCTACATCTATTTTTTTTTGTCAAACAATAAATAATTCTTCATGATTTTGTTAATGTAACACGAGTCAACATTTTCCTTGAATTGTAAATATATATATAAGATTCCTGTAAAATAACAACGGTAGATATTTCTATAAATGTAAGAAAACATCTTGGACTGTTTTAAGAAATTTATCAAACAGATTTGGTAGATTTCAAAGTAAAGCGTTTCAAAGACTTATTCTTCTGTCAACTTGTCTATCTGGATAATAAGTATCCTAATAGTTTTTTATCATCTTATGTCATTATATATATATATAGATAATTGAAAAAAATGGTTATCAAGGATATATAGATTATAAAATGTATAATATTCTCAATATATAAGACGATTTTTGAATAAAACTATTTAAAAATCAATGAACTGAAAATGATTAAATCAAGTCAACAACAAGGAGATATTTCGATTTGATAGTCATTTTTGTCAAATGATCATATAAACTTATTTTAGTTTGCTAAGATTAAATAAAGAAACTTATAAAACTTCAGAAAAAAAACAAATAGCAAGAAAGATACTTTTTTATCGAAGAGTAAGAAAGACGTTATTCGTTTATACCGTCAGTCTCTTTCTGCATGTTCTTATGTAAAAAACCTGAAGAATTTCCTCTTTCTTTCCTTATCTGAACAATTTCGAACATCTTTTTTTTTTCAGTCTAGTATAAATTGATTTCTTTCTGTTATTGATATTATATTATTTATTAGAAGTAATTCCTTTCTCTTTGATGATCTATTGTCCATTTAACAAAAAAAAGTCACTCTGAAAGAATGCTTATAACTTCAGAAGGGAATGATAGAGACTTATGGTTTTATCGTTGCATAGAGCATTGTAGAGCACATATCACTAATGAATCAAGGCCGCTTTCATGTAAAGATTAACATGATAAATCTTCGAATGCAAACTTGGCAAGCTTACAATTCATTGAGCACACTATCGATTTCGATTTATAGATAGCGAAACGAACAGCTCGAATCGAAATCTATAATTGTAGATCAAGGCCACATCTATACATTTTACAGTTCGACAGTTCTATGTATTCTTCGTTAATGTATTGACTCCTATCCCAAGGGAGTAAGTGCTGCCCTCAACACCCAAATTAGCTACCAGGTGCTGAGGAGGTGTCGAGACACCGAGTAGACTCTTGTACTTCTGAAGACACAAAATAAAGATAGACTGGTAGTTTATGACAGGAAGATAGTTCTATCTATTACAATCGATATTCTATGATAATATCAATGAAGATGTCTAATATGTTATCAGATAAAAAGTCAACCTTCGATGCTTTTTCATCTCATTCTAATGGACATATCAATTAATTCTGACTTTGTTCTTATAGGACGTAAATGTGTAGATGTATTTTTTCTTTAAGATAGTGTTATAAGATTGGTACATAGCGTTAATATCAACTATATTATGTACAAAATATTGATTTTTCTTAGATATCGAACCGTTTCATAACAATTGTTTTTTATGCTTAGATTAAACGTTCTAAGAAATGAAATTGTAAAAAAACACATGTCTTGATTATTTAGATGTACAATCATTCTAAACTCAAGTGATAATAGTTTTAGGCAGACAAAGTCATTGATCTATAGAAATATTCCCAATCTGATATTGTCAAAGGCTATTTTCATAATAATAATATTTTGCTAATTTTTCATCTTAGTTATATCACTTTTATCAAAAAGAATTTGCTTAAGACGCAATCAGAAAAGAAAATCGATCTCCAAATTAAAAGTCTGATCGATTTTAAAGGTTTTCAGAACTCTAGTATGTATTCTATTTAAAAAAAATTGTTTTTTTTTGTGTCTAGGATACTCTCAGGAGTTTTCTGAAATTTCTTGTCTCTTTATTTGATTTGTGTTGCTGAGAACTACATAGAATAGCATGTCTTGATCATAAATATCATATTTATTTAAAGGTTTGACTCTTCATAATAGATATATGAACCAATGAAAACGAGAAATTTTCTTTCTATCGAAAATAGTCAATACCATTATCAACGGATCCTTTATCGCATGTAGTAATACTTGGATGTACCAGAAAGCGAAAATGTCTCGATAAATCAGCATGATGTTCATACTCATCAGAAGTAACTTATTAAGTTATCTAATGGGTATGAAAAGCATGCTGATTCATCGAGACATTCTCGTTATTTTAGGTACATTTGAAACATGTTTATACATGATATAGAGAGCATTGAAAGTGATATTTGTCCATTGTTAGTTTATAAATATTCGTGTCTTTAAACTCTCTTACATATTCCTATACCAGAAAAAAAAAATTCTATATCTGGTGAAGTCATGTTACAAACTATGATAATTTGTTATTAGTTCATCTTGTTGGATGTATTGACATTGAACAGAAATGGAATGAAGAGAAAAAGATCTGACGACATTCTGCGGGCACTCCAGACACAAAAAATTGATATTTTATAAAATGCACACTTTTGTTCAAGAAAATCTTCATAACTAATCTGACTTTTCATTGAACATTTCTATTGTATTTTTATAAAATAAGCTAGTTTTATTGTTGATGGTAGGGAAATGTTGACCGTTTTTATTTATAAGAGAAAAATCATTAAACACCATGTCAATGTATAGGAATTAGCTCGAAGACGAAAACGTGATCTACAAATTTTGAAAAAATTCTGTAGATGCATAACAACTTTGAATTGCAATAAGTTTTGTTTTATTTAAAATATATTATACTATATAGGAACATTCCTCTATACTCTGAAATAAACATTAGTTCAATTTGTCGTCAACACTTGCTACATTTATACAAGTTTACTTATCCGAAGAGACTTTAATCAATACAAATGTAATCGTGTTATTTCGAAAATTGAATACGGCTACTTTCTCTTCTTAGAACCAACTATAATATCTGAACATGGTCTTTATTGATATTTCTCTTATAAATAAAAGCGTTAAACATTTTTCTATCATCAACAATAAAATCAGTTCATTTGGTTAAAATACAGTGGCAATACTCAACTTTTATGCCGTGAGCCATCGATGGCTCACATCGGGTCCAATGGTTAAGCTTGCCAAATAATGCAGATATTCAAATTTACTTTTCCTCTGGTCTTTTGGAACATCCTGTAAAATATCACCCTATCCGTTTTTCGTAAATGAGCAATATATACGATATACACTGAATGACGTAAATGAATTACAAAATAATTCACCTTCTATTAGTTTCTACCAGGGTCTACCAGGGTCTAGGGTCTACCAGAGTCTAGGGTCTACCAGGGTCTAGGGTCTACCAGGGTCTACCAGGGTCTACCAGGGTCTAGGGTCTACCAGGGTCTACCAGGGTCTAAGGTCCACCAGGGTCTAGGGTCTACCAGGGTCTACTAGAGTCTCGATGTGGGTGCTGCGAAACAACATACATCACATCTATCTCGTTGTGGGTGCCGCGAAACGACTTACATCACGTCTCTCTCGATGTGGGTACCGCGAAACCCTGATAGACCCTAGTAGACCATGGTAGACCCTGGTAGACCCTGGTAGACCCTAGACCCTGGTAGACCCTGGTAGAAACTAGTAGAAAGTGAATTATTTTGTAACTCAGTGTTTTTGAATTATTTTGTAATTCATTTACGTCATGGTCTCACGATATACGAAAAAATGCAAAGATTTAAAGGTAAAAAATTCAAACTAATGTAGAAAAAAAAGAACAAATGTGATTATGTGCTACTGTGCACATATATAGCCCTAGTAAAAATAGAAATTCAAAATAGTTTTGTATAGTACAGGAGAATCAGAGGTGAACCACGGATTCTATTTTTAGAAATGCACCCATTCCATAGACAAGGTACTGGATGATGTCACAAAAACAAGAAGTATTCATACTTAACCATCACTTCTTTAACTAAGCGGCAGATTGTCACCAACAAGCAACTGTTTCAATTTTGATAGATAGGCAACAAGAAAAGTCTACAATTGAAATAGAAAAAAAAAATTTTCCGTAAAAATAAAAGACACAAAAACCAACTCGTTAAAAAAAGCATCGGCATAACAAAACAAGACACCCAAATTTTACTTAGCAGACACTAATAATGAAAGATCATTGAAGTTCTTGATTTTATCAATTTTACCGCGTCCCAACCGATACTTCCTAGTATCAAAAAAAAGTGTTAATCGAAAATGCTAATTAAAATTGGAAATGAAAATATCCGTAAAATCTCATCTACCACATTTAAAGAGCGAGTGAAGCATATATTAGGTGTATTTTTTGAAAATTTTTCGACTTAAAACATTCGATATTAGGAGCAAAGAGTGAAATTTTCATCAGTCAATCGTAAATCAACGTAATAACTAAACCAAAGCGTGCTCTTTCATTCTCAAAGAAACCGAGACTTCGTAGAAAAAAAAACAGATGGCGTGAAACGATTTAGTTTGTGACATACTGTTTATTATTGACATATTTTTGTTCCAGGAGGCGCAAATATTGGCAGAAAAGAGAAAAAATAATGAGCAATCAATTTGTGTGTGAAGTACACAATTATTATGCATATTTTCCATTGAAAAACTGCTCTGAAATAGATATAGATACATCCTGTAATTATAAATCACCTCGCGGCATAGTTTTACTTATTACTTCATAGTCACAAAGAATTGAATTTTTCTAATATTATTTTAATATGAATCAGACGCAAACATAATGAAAGGAAGATAGAGGATTATCAACCTCTGCAGAACTATCTATGTAGTTGTTTAAATATGTTCTTCTCTTCAGTGTCTAATTTAAAAGATTCACATTTATTCAATCATTCAACTGAGATTTTTTTGCTAATATTAATTAATTAGTGAAAAATTTAGCACATCAAGGCCAATGCTAAATATAAAGTATTTAGCATCTATAGATAGAGCATTTTCTTTTACATGCTTCCATGATGCTTTCAAAGTTTGAAAGTAAAGGGCTTAGAACTAGTAAACATCGTTATTTCTGGGTATACTTCAGATAACTACTCTGCTGAATTTCAAAATTGATCTGTGAAAGATCTATTATCATCTAATCAGACGTAGATTTCACATATGAATAAAATGGTGTAACTGTTACATTGAAGTGTGAAAAAGTTTACGTTGTTTCGAATTGAAAAAAAACATAGTCGAAGCACATTATAAACGACCTTTTTTCGTTGTTTTCGTGTACCTACCTTCGAGCTTGTTTCTCTCAAACATTTGCTCAATAATTTTGAAACATGCAATCAAACATGCAGAAATTTACGGAGATTTTTGTAGCATAGTTCAAATGTTCTCCGAACCATTCTTTAAAAATTTTCATTATTTTTTCATTGTCGCAGTTCAATGACTCTTAATTATCCGAACGCATATGACTATCTAAGAGAAATAGATAATTGACAACATCTTGTCCTTGTTGTTCAGGATAAATCGACATAAAACTAACAAGCAATAGTCGTATTAACGATTACTTACTGGTGATAGCAGACATAGAATGCAATATATATATATATATATATAAGAGTGGGGTGTGCGTGCGGGTGTTTGTCAACTGTTGAACATCCACACCCTCTAAGAAGAAAAGATGTTTAGTATTTTCTTGTCTAAAAAAAGCTAGATGATGTAGAAGTGGATATGAATGTGATGGTGATTAGAAATAAGGTCTACAATCATTCCTACATTCACACCCCGCAAAAGATGGCCTATCTGCCACCCTCGACAAATTTTACACTATAGATTGAATGAAAGCCACTATTTTTCTGTACATTTATTCCTCTTTGCTACGGTTTTTTTTTATCATGGAATTATTGATTATTGTAAAATCATATTCGGTGAGTAACATGATAAATACTGAAGATGAAATAGGAGATTGAATCAAAGCAACTATCGAATGAGTACTTTTGATAAGATACATCGATCAAATGTTGTCAAAAAACAAAGAAAAAAGAGTTTCATGCGGTTCTTTTGATACGTGCTACATATTGTCAGTTTGTGTGTGAATAGATTGATACTATATGTGCCCTAGTGTCTCTCAAATAAGAATTTTGTATCTCATTTAGACATCTGCACGGGACCAAAATGAATTTTCTGGTCCCGGTCAAAGAATTGCCTGCTATTTCATCAACTTTATTGTTAGATTATTGCTTAACCACCCATTTTATAGAGAAATGTTTGCTCTTTCTGCCTGTATGTTTTAAAATATTCAAGAGAATCTCGTTGTCAAATAATTTAACAAATATAACAACCGGTCGATTCTAACGCCATTTTCTTCGGCTACGATAATCACTCAGTGTTCGCGATAGTCTTATTTTGTAGAAAAAATATTTCTTTACAAAATGTAGTATTTGAAACTCTATTGCGCTTCCGTGCTATTGAGATATTTCTAATTCTGTGACCGGGACCAGAATTGGTCCTGCACATCTCTAATCTCATTATAGGGTAACTAGGTATAATTTGTTCAAAAATCGCTTATCTCATAGATTTTGAAAAGTTATACAGAGCTGCACGTTCTATAACTCATTTCTCTGATCAATAGCCGAATCTCATGTTAAAAAGATAAATCATCAATATGTAGCAACATGTGAGATTAGAATATGAAATTATGGATTGTTCTGAGATTTCTTTTAATATGTTCACGCTTTTGAAGCGTAGTAAATCAATCAATTTAGTCTGATATACCTATTAAATATTATACAGAGCTGTCTCTTTGAAAGTTTTGTTTTTTGTATAAAATCAATAGGTAACCAGAAAAAAAAAGAAAAAATCCAAAGTACCAAACAGAAATAATTCATCTCTCCCAAATGTTGAAAATGAATCAGCTATAAAATACATGTTCGAGTCAAGGAAGATTATTTTAAAATGAGAAACTTGAAAGCAACAAATAGATGCAGTAAGACATGAAAAATTATTCAAACAACTTTTTGTACTTAAAAGTATCACTTTTACTAATTGAACTGATATCCGATCGTTTTACATTGAAATCATAGATTGTCACCCAATGCAGTTAATAATGCGATAAGGTTATATATTCACCCCTATGTTATGGGTATTTATTGTCGTAAAATCAGTTTTTCAAGATATCGCTTATGGTCCGTCACAGCTGAATATGTCAGTCGGAGGTCGAATTTATCATTCAAATATTCATTTGATATTCAATTAAGATTTAAGGTTTATTTCAATCTAATGTCTATGTTCAGCGCATATGTATGTTTACCAGACTTAGAGAAGAGAACTTTTAACTGAGTTTATAGTTCAAAGACAGTTTTTATTAATTTAAACATCGAAACTTAAGTCTAAAGTAACGTATCCAAGAAAGTGACTTGGTTTTTTATCTGTATAATGTTATATTGAAGAGTATTTCAACAGTTTTAGATAGTTTCAATTAAGATTCCGTCTGATAACAGTTAAATCTAAAAATTTAAAGAGATATTATTTGAAAGCTAAGTACTCATGATAATACTGAATACTCATTTTTAGGAAAAAAAACTATATAAACATATCGTATCGTTCATGCTTCAAAACATTGTCTGTTCAGATTAAAAATGAAAAAAGTCTAATCTAAAAAATAGAAAAATCTAATGAGTAACCCTGACATTTTGTAACATCAGACGTATTGTACATTAGCATTAGTTTCTTCAGAGTAGTAACAACTTGAAGGATCAGCACAGTGAAATAAACCTGTATTATGTACTATAGATATACGTGCTTGTCATTGATTAATTAATATTAATGCAACTTTCAGATCAAGTTTAGAAGTAGTTCTATAACGAAAATATGTTCGTCTGTAAGTCATATACAGTGATCTGTGTAAAATGATGTTCTATGTTGAAGAACAATTATGATAAAAACATTTATTCCATTGAATATATGATTGAAAACTTTCAAATTATTCTATTTTTGAAACAAGATTTCGAATATTGTCATAAGAGATTCAATGAACATTATACCTATTTATAACAAACATTTGTAAAATGATAAAATATCTTCTAGAATCAATTTGGATGTGTCACATTTACATTCTATTTCATATGATTTGAATGATTCTGAACAAAGATCAAGTTTTTGAAAGAAAGAAGAGTTCAAGTCAATAAGTGCTTTACAAAAAATATTTGAATGATGATACGTCATCTATTTCTTCGAATAAAACATATGAGACAAATGATTTTATATTCAGATTTTATTAAAAAGAGACCGGATTTCTTTCTTTCTTTCATTTTCTTGTTCATTTCTCATTTATTAGCAATGTAGGAATAAGTTTTTGAACAAGTAATTATATCTTCTGATAATGCTTCATATTTTTTATCACTCTAACTTTGCGAAGTAAACAACAAAAACGGACAGTTGAAAAATTCATTTTTTCTTAATTATCAAGAAGGATTTCTGGATAATACTTGAATTTATTTTCAACGCAAAAGGGTATTGGTGGGTTTGAGCGAAAAGTATATCTACACCCACACCCTTATAAAAACTTTTACTGTTTAAACTTTTTGTTCAAATTTGAATAAAATACTTTAAAAATGAATTTCGAGAAGTCAATCATTTTTATAATTCAAATTATAATGAATTAGGAAAAGAGATAAATTTATTTATAAAATAATTATCTTTTATATTTGGTAAACACCACCAACAAATTTAACGTACATAAGGTACTACAACAAATTTTTTTCGTCCGGTTCATTTCTTCTAATATAATGCTTAGATATATTTAGAATAATGTGCAACATATCAGACTTATAAGTCTTCCCAGTGAAAAATATTTCTAAAAATAACAGAAGAGAACGCATTCATAAAAATGTCGAGACTTTGTCTTTTACATGAAGAATGTGTTCTACAGCTTAGCGAACGTTTTCACAAACAAAAAGAAAAGTTCTGAGTCTAAAGGAACTCATTGTTTACTGTTCCACACAAGTATGGAATGCTTTCTTTTCAGTTCAAAAATCGTTCTCTATCTGGATAGAAAGCGTTCTGAACCGTTCCATGAGCCAATAGAACGTGTCTCTGTCCATTCTATGTTGAAATAGTCAAGATAGAATTCCATCCAAATAAGTTCGCATTTTTTAATCATTCCCTTGAGAAACATCTGAGAATGGATTATTTTGACTGATGAACGCTTTCATCTGAATTTAACGTCACTTTTGAATAAAAAATGACAGCTCTGACGTACGACACCCTGAAAATGGTGCCAAAAATGGTGGAACCTTCAATTAGACATACTTTACAAGTGCCACTTCTGATTCCAAAAAAAAATTTTTTTTAATAACAGTTTGAGCTAATTATGTCTAAATTTCTCTTCGAGAACTCTTATAGTGAACCTAAAAACAGGCAATAACGACTAAGAATGCCTTCCAAACAAAAGTTAGCTTTTTTTTGAGAAAAGAAAACGTTCCAAAATAGCCGAAACAGCTGAGAACGCATTCCAAAAAACATGGAATGTGTTCTTAAGGTTCCATTTGAAATGCTTTCCACTTTTGTTGGAACGTCTTCTTTTCTTAAAAAAAAGGCTTTTAATTTTATGGAACGTGTTCTTTTCCGTTCTTTGAAGCAAATATTTTTCACTGGGTTATTATCCTTTGCTGTAGTCTATCTTGTATCATTTAGTACGAGTCTCTATTATGTAGCATATGGAGAATGGCATATTATTAACGTAAAATAAATGATAGACTAAAGCAAAGTGCAAGACTTAGAAGTCTTAAATGTTGCATAATTATCCTAAATATGTCTAAGCATAATAACAGAATATTTAAAGTGAAAAGTCTATGAAAATAAAATCAATAATTTAAATAAAAAAACTAAAATAATCTAATGTGTTGAAATATTTTCGAAAATATGAATTTATCTATCTGTAAGAGAAATCTATATTCAATCATATTATCAAATTCGATTAAAAGCCGTTGAATATTTTCATGATCGACGATTGAGTGCAGTTGATCCACGATGCGAATTGCTCTTGATAAAAGAGAAATTCTATAGATTTTATTTCTGAGTAATATTCGAGTGTTGACAGAAACACTGTATTTCCTATTCAATTGATTTATTATTGAACGAAAATGCGACATGACGATTATTGTTTGTCCTTTTTATTCATTTATTTTGAACATATGACTATTGACTTAGTCAATCATCTCTGTTTATCTTTCGTTCTAGTTTTTTTATAGATCAATTTGAAAGACAAATGTATTGCTAGAGAAAATAAAAACGTGTCCACACATTATATTTGATTAGATCATTGACATAGAATTATTTTCTTGTTGATTATTCTATGACTATATCAATATATGTTCATTCTTTTATCTTATAGAAATTTTGAAAGAGATTAAATTATTTTTTCTCTTCATATAGTATATTTTTAAAGTAATTAATTCATTTTAAAAATTCATCTATATTTATTGTATCTAAAAAAGGATAGTTTTCATCACTAAACTTTTTTAGATACAAATTATCACCCAAAAAATATACTTTTTATCACTAGTCTTTTCAAAATGTGATATTGCATCATCTTTTCTTTATTTATTAAGTATCACTTACATATCATCAGCTTTTTCCTTCTTCTTTATGTTGTATAAAACAGTGATTTGTATCGCCGGTTCAGTAGGCGGTGCATATATTTATACAAAACAATTTAAAGTATTCATTCTGAAAATTTTTAACATTAAAAATGGCCACCTCATATGCAATATATGCGTTGACATGTCATGATGTTATTATTCATATATTTTATGATTTCAAAAACTTTTAGGGTATAAGTTAGTTTAACTTGATCTTCTTTTTGCTCTCGTCCAAAATCCACATCCACCACTCATACCCATATTCTCATCCTAAATTTTAATCATTAAATCTCGTTTGTTGTTGTATCATGTGACCATCTAGAACAATTTTCATATTAACTAGATATAAATCTTTCTAAATCGAGCATCTCTCTATTATTTTCATCGAAATTCAAACGATAGCCTCCTCTATTTTTGCGAAAATCATTATTTGAATTTAAAAGTACTTAGTATGAAACCAAAATTAACTCATGTTTCATCCTCTACAACGGATATTATACAAATGAGAAACAATATTAAGTTTATCAAAAAATGTTATTGACCATGTGTAGACGGATAAGACCTATAAAATGTTTTATTAGTCTCATCAATCCTTTTATAATACATGACATTTTCAAAGCGCCTTTCATAGTAATAAAGATCATAAAAAAAAGCAATCAAACATGTATGAAAACAGATTTCTGAAGGTTAAAGTAAAACGATAGTAAGAGTTTGTACTAACTGTCTGTTTTCTATTTAAAAACTTCAAATTGTTCTTTAATCAAATGTTCATCGACGTTTGATGAGTGCATCGATCAATCTCTTTATAAAACTGTACTTAAATTGCGTTGATCTTCACATTAGAAAAATATCAATAACAATCTAATTCAACAATTAGTACACAATAATATTGATTAATTGAGCGATCTTTTCTAGCAAATATGTTTGGATTCTATTGATTATACTTATTGAACGGCATCTATACTTTCAACAAAAACACTAAATTAATTACAGATCACCTCTAATGAAAAAATGGTTAATTTTTTAATTTGAAAACAGTTTGAAATATAAGAAACATTCTTAATTCTTAATAGAAACATCGTACAGAAACCAAGGAAAATCACTATCGGAAGTGCACATAACATTGCCTTTGAGTTGATTAAAATAAGTTGATGATTGAAACTTTTGAACAGCTCGTTTATCATAATCTGATACATAGAAGTATATTTGTCCACCAATCTGCATCAAGCAAATTCCTCTCTTCTATACACACAGACACACTATTGAGAAAAAAACTGCATAGATTAGGGCAACATGACAATAAACGTTTAAGAAAATGTTCCCACCAATTATAGTCAGCATAATAAGATCATTTTAAATTCAACGTAGTCATAGCTGTGAGATGATATCCATTTATATATAATCGTTGAAGCAAAGGATACGTGCACTGAGAGAAAACAATGTGTACGAGCCTTTCTTTTAGTTTAAATTCTGCACTATCACTATCAAGATTAATAATGAGAGAATTAAAAGTCGAGAATGATGAGAGATGATTAACAAAATTACATTCATTTGTGTCCAAAAATGTATATCAATCTGAGATGTTGAACTTGTTTCAATCGTTCCAATGGATGATCCTAAAAAACAAAAAAATATCCATCCGTTTCGTTTAGAAATAAAAAAACAGCTAAATTTCGAATGAATAAAACATTCGATTTAAATAAAGGAAAAAAAATTAAACAAACTCGGAAATGTTATATTTACCTGAAAAAATTTATGAATAAAATTCGAATGACTGATCGAGTTCGAAAGTGAAAGTGAAGTGAATTTTTCGGACATAAGTAATCGATTAATGCGTTTATTTAAGCCATAAAATATGAGAAAAAGATTTATTGAATCGAAGTAATCAAATATTTGAAGCCATTATTCATTTGATAGATTTTCAATCTACGATTTATTTTCGTCAGACATGTTTTTGTTATTATGCTTTTCGTCATCTAAATTGAAATTATGATGTTCAAGTATATTTAATGGATCGGTTTTCGTCAAAAATTTAACAAGAATTCCTTAAGGACGAACGTACACTGGATCATTGATAATATAATAACGATATTTTGAATACTCTGCTATTCGAATCTTCAAGGAATGAATTCGACACTGTAAAGCCATTTGTATAAAACAATGTTTTCTTATATTTTATTGGTTCAATTAGTTTACAGTCCATTATATATTCAAGATTCGATGTTAAATATATACCTTTTCCACATGCGCTTTGATTAAAGAATGGCGCATTAGGTCCGACGTCTTTGGAAATTGTGAACTGTTTATTATCAGCGTCACAACCGATTTTTAAGTGCTCTTGAGCTATAAATCGTAAGGATTGTAGTGTGTCACGTCTAAATCCGTGAAACTCAAAAATCCATTCATCTGAGGAGTCTAAAGAGGTTATCCGTATAGAACCAAATTTTTCTGCATTTAAACCATAACATATCTAACCTTTGAATGGTATACAATAATCCCAATTATCGTAGGTTAACTTTACTGATTTCACGTTAGAATACCGAATAATGTCTTTACTGTCAAACAAAGTTGATGGAATTCGAAAAAAAAACTCACTGGATCAAATTGTTCAATGACTCTATCGAGGTTACTTTCATTCCAAGAATTCCAAGAAATTAATGACATTCTAAACAAACATTAAGAAAAAAAAACATGGGTCGGTGAATCATGTCTCTTTAAGAGCGGAGGACTATGATGTACTTCGGGTTGGCTATAGTCAGTGTCGGGAGATAAGTAAAACAAAAAGTGACATTCTCATCCTTACCATCAATCTTTCAAAATATTTAATATCACCTCATATCTTTGATTTCTTTTCTTGTTAAAGGTAAATAATCAAAAAACAAAAAAAGAATTCAATGTTTTATCTTAGATTTTATAATATTTTTGGTAGCTTTTTTTCTGCTTTTTTTTCGTTCTTCTTGATAAACATGCCTCCATTTGTTTCAATGTTTTCATCGAATCATATTATGAATATGCAAATAAAACGGGCACATTTTGGAATCTGTATGTAAATTATCTGTGCCGAAATACTTTGAATTCGAGATATTTGCGACATCAACGACTCACTTTGAAGCAGTATTTTTAAAAAAATATATTATATTATGTTGTTCTTACAAAGAGATATAGAAAATTTATCTAAATAAAAAGTTCACATAGTGAGTTGATTAATAACATGTGTTCACTATAATATATGTATTAAATGAATATAAAATCTATCAGATAAACATTATAGAAAAATTAGTAGAACAATAAGTAAGATCAATCTATGATCACATGTCAATATATCGATGATATTATAGAAATATTAACATTTTTGAATTAGTATTTAAGAAGAAAAAACAATGTCTCTTTTATCTTTCAGCTGAACATTTCACTAATTTTCATCCTTAATCATAAGTTTCATGGATGGATGAAAAGATAAAATCACATAAAACATCAACAAAGAATTACTCTAATGTACATCTCTTTCATTAATTTTAATGACCCATATATGATGAGAATATATCTATTATCAAAAAAACAACAACAAATTCGACGTTTTAGTTTTCTGAAACGTTTTTTTCTATGCCTCATTCTAAGAAAAACGATAAAAATATGATTAAAATTGAGAATAAACTTAATACAACATATTATTATTAATATCATAAATAATTGGTGTTACTTCGATAGGACATATATATATATTGAAAATGAATATATGATTGAGTCTCTATCTAATAAGAACAAAAATAATATACAGTGTGTAAATTCTCTGATCACGAGTACATTCTTTGATTAAAACCTCTGACTAGAAATAAATTTCAATGCTTTTATTTATTATTTTGCTTATTAGAAAAAAAACTGAATAGATCAATAATGAATTAATGAAATAAATATATAATATAGAAATAAATAAAAATAATGATATTAGGATAATTTCATCATAATCCTAAACTTATAATCATATATTATTATCTAGACTATATTTACATCTATTTATCAACAATATTTATCCAACAAGAAAATAATGATTGAAAACAAGAAAAAATTATTTACAAACTATTCAACATTCTTTTTGTTAACAAATTTTTCAATAGTTTTCTAAGATAAAAACAACAATAGGTAAACAAAACATAATTTGATTCTAACTAGATGAGATTGATATAATTTTATCATCTATTATATTTATATTAACTAGAATATGTTAGTCAAGATAAATTTTTTAATTATATTATTAACAAATATAATTATTTATTATTAAGTTAAACACGATTATATTTCTATTGTTAATATGTTAAAACAAAATAATTAATATATATGACGATGATCTTGTTAAAATATATATTATGATTTAGTTAATATTGAGATTATTTTTGTTAACTTATTCTTGATGATATAAATATTTTTTAAACTAAGGTAAAACAATCAAAATGAAAATTGACTTGTTAATATTGTTGAAATATAAATTTAGTCGATTAAATTCAAACTTTAATATAGAAAAATCTTCTTCATATTATAAAAATATTTCCATTTTATTACAGATAAATATAATTCAATATTAATTATCATTTTTCATTTCTATTAGACATTAGAATAAATCTAATTCATCTAAAATATTTTTAATCTTGATTATCAATAACTAAATATAAAATAACAATACGATTTTTATCATTAATTTTTATAAATAAATTTAATAATTAATCTTATTGTAAATATGGTATTAATTTTAAATAAGAAAATAAGTTTTTTTTTTAAATATTATTTTATTTTATTTTCATAAATATACCTTCCAAATACAATTCAAACATGTTGTCACAGAGCCAAAATAAACTTCTCTCTCAACCTCACAAATCATTTATTTACTCAGAGTCTAAAAAAAGAAAAATATTATTCTATTATATTTGACAAAACTTTCAAAACAAAACATCAACACAATTAGTCGATTGATTTTCGATAATATTATCATTAATTAATATTTATTTGATGATTTGTTCATACATAAATATATACATTAGTTTTTAAAATTCTATTGAGATCAATATTCTTTATTTATTTATTAACTCAAGTTAATAGAGAAAGAAAAAGATTGATAATAAGAAAAATAAGAATTATTATTTATGATATTTGATCATAATTAAATGTTGATTTATAAACTTTTTTAATAATTCTGATCAATTTATTTAATAATTGCATTTGGAATAACCCATTACATGTTTTATAACGTCATTTAATGGCATATGATATGATGAATTATCACGAATTAACTAAATATTATTATTTTTTCACATATATTTATATTGAAAAATAAAATCTATATCTACACATTGTTGACTAATAAGATATCGAACATAAATTGATATTGTTTATGGAAATGTTAATTCATTTGTTCGTATAAGTCTTATTGTATCTTGTTGAATTTGACTATAAAATGATCATTTACCAACCAACAATCTTTATATAAGAAATATAATAATTATTTATCATTTCATATGTAAATACACCTAAACAGCAAAGATCTATTTTTTTCATCATATCAATATCCATTAAGCATTTCTCCTGATAAATAATCTAATCTATCACATAGAATTGTTCGTCTTTAATAGATAATATTTTTTTTTTCTTAACTATTAATTAAAACTAATTTATTTGTTTGATTACGATCAGCTGATCAACCAAAATCAGCTTTAATATAAAAAGAATAAAAATATAAGAAAAAATAAATAAATAAGCTAATTTAATAATTCCATTTACTAAAATAAGAATATATTCTGGTTTAATATCACTGAAATAAACAACAACTAATTAAAATAATTTTAATTATTTAAATATACTAATAAATTATTTGTTTTCTATGAAGATATTATAATCCATTAGAAACTTGTTAACCATACCAAAACAAAACACAAAACAACAAACAACATTTCATATTAATAAATAAGATATATTTACTCCAACAGCTTCATTTTATTGTAGAATTTTATCTTTTTTGCATATGTCTACTATATAATTGACCACCAGGTGAATATTCAAATAATAAATATATTCGTTGATCATCATGAAAAAAAATTCATAAAGACATCATAGATTTCGATGTCTTATTAAATTAATGAAAATAAAATAAAATTCAATATAAGAAAAATCTAAAATATACTTAAGACAACTTTGAATTGATATTTCACTTATTAATTGGGTTCTTTTTCAGAATACACACACCCTATGCACACATTGGCTGGCACGACAATGAGTGTGGATGAAGGGGTGTGCGTATCCTGAAGAAGTACCTAATTCGTATATGTTACAAGAGAAACGATAGAACCATTGATTGAGTTTTATCTTTGTTTCGAGCCTTCGAATACTATTGATCAATGAAATTAAAGTGCGCTACATTCTACTTAAATATAAATGAACTAAAATGTTTTTTTTTCTTTTTAAGTAAATTTATCTTGGTAATCAAACGTGAAAAGGAATATATTTTAAAATAATGTATTTATTGAAAAATACAATGAAGATTGAATGTTGATTGTGAGAGGAGTATTAGTATTAGTATTAGAATAGAATCTATTGATAGATATAGATGAGTACTCATTGTATTCCAATATTTGTAATGTTCCCTATTGGCGGAAAGTCGCACAAATAGAACACAAGGAAAGAATACATACCAAAAAAAAATGATTTATTAGATGACGAGAAATAATAAATATCATCACAACGACTCGATTTAAGGTAAAAAAAAATGATCCGTAATTAAGTATAATAGTTAAAGTTGAAGAAACAAAAAAAAATTCATTAGCTATCATTAAAAATTCTGATTGTAGTTTAGATTTTATCTAATTGGAATTAAAACATAAATCGATTTCATGAATATCATATTTTTCTTTCTCTTGGAAGGTATATCGTACTAATAGGTTTATATAAATTATTATCAATGGAATATTGAGAGATGCACGAGACATCATAAAAATCTTACATAAAACAATCTTCCCGTTAATATATATATCAGTTAGCAAAATGAGAATATTTATTTAAAATTTGATAGAGTAACAAATGATAGAATTAGGAAACCAAAGTTGCTATGATATGTGTCAATATTAGCAAAGTATTTTCAAGAATAATGACTAGCTACAGAAAACTTTGATTATCACAAATCATTTGTTGAGGGACAATGATCTATTCAATGGATAGAATAGGACATTGTTTAGTGGTTTTTATAAACAAGGAACTAAGATGATAAAGACATTTACGAAATTTGTACTAGGGAATTTCGAGAGACCTTAACCTGTTCAATTGATGAATAAGTTAATTTTCTACTAAGTAGTGTTGATGAAACTGTTTTTAAGTACTGAGAGATATATAGTGGACACTATTTTCAAAGTTGTTTATTTCGATGATGAGCGCCGTCTATATTCTGGTGTCACAATTTTCTTGGTCAGTGAACCAATAGAAACAGGATAATGATTGTGGCGATTCTTTGTTTTCGGATGTTTTTTTCATTTAATAAACTTTTCACAATGTAAGTAGAAGAATTCTTGATTAGGTTTTTATATAATAAAATACTTTGATCAAAACAAATATTTTCAAAAGACAGAATAAAAGTTCGTTTTTCTTAATTCTAGGTCAGACGCTCCGTCCGGAAAATTAGCACATCATAAAGCTGAATCATATGAATCTGTAAGTATTCTTTTTCAAAAATTCTCTTACATTACAGATTTCGAATGAGAATCATAATTGAACTACTCTTCACTTGAATCTCTTTCAAATATCGTCCTAATTTTTCTATTATCATCAACTTCCATTCGTTGTAGTTCGATAGTCTTCGCCTATGTTGATGAAAAATATCTCAATTTTTTATTTCTCAAAGTATTCAGATGATAAGAAATATCTGAAAATGAACTATAATCGGAGTTACGTTTCTCATAAATAGATTTATTTCGTGTAGACTTTCTTTTTCTTCCAGTATCTATTAAAATACTTTAGATATTTATTATTTTTCATGATTAAAGTTCTGCAAGACACAGTGTCGATCTATAAAGGTTTTGGAGGACGATGTGCATAGAACATAATCTATCAATCCATGATAGAAATTTCCATTGACATATGTAGCAAAGATTGAACACCACTATTTACTACTGATATTGATGAGATAACTTAGTGATGGGCCGAAACTCTAACGCGAAAAACGAAAGAACGAAAGGAAAATTTCTTACGACTATGACGTAAGTAAGACGTAATTTTCTTTCCTTCCTGTACGAAATTACGGAATAACATATATCTTGCTCGTCATTGGTAACACGTTATACCGTAATTTCGTACAGAAAGGAAAGAAAAATTACGTCTTCCTTACGTCATAGTCGCAAGAATTTTTTTTTCGTTCTTTCGTTTCTCTTACGTTCGTAACGTACAGTTTCGGCCCATCACTAAGATAACTAGATAGAATTAGATCATACTTATGGATTTTATTAACACGATGACGTTTCGTAAGAGTTGAGTGGCAGGGACTTCGTCAAAATATCATTAAATACAATGAACTACGTTGGAGTTACTGGTAATTCAATGAAATGCAATGTGATAACAGTTCTAATCAAGTAATATATGATCATCTATTATACTAAACATTTGCCGGCAATTCTATTTTCTTGATTAAGAAAATTTGAAATGGTTCTCGATTCGAAGAAACAAGTTCGAGATCCCGAAAAAGCGTTAGTTGCCCATTGTTAGTTATTGACATGATGAGATGTATTTAAAGAGAAAGTCTTTTGATCAGATTTCAACGTGCCTTAACGGAAAATAATCATTTCGAAGGAAGAAAAACGTATACTTAGGTTCCTTTGTATATGATTAATTTTTGTTCGCTCTGTTAGATAAAGTGAAATGGAATACGATGTACAGTTGAAGATATTTACCATTAAATTTTGAAAAACTTTCTTACAGGATCGGGTAGGACATACCTTACGGGAAAAAGGTTGCAAACAGATTAAGGCGTATGTTATTTAGTAGAGCTAATATGTTCTTTTAAAGAAAACAAAATACAATAAACATTTTTTTTCAATTAGATTCTTGAAATTATTGTATAATCAGCTGAAGTATAGAGTGAAAATTTGTAAAGAATGATCATGATTAAATATCGATTCTGTTATTCATAAAATTTTATCGTAATATCTTGTAGGTCATAGATCAATAATATGATATAGCTGCTCCATGAAAGAAAGAAACTTTGTTTTTTTTTAATATTTAGACTACAATAACGATATTTAACTTACCAAGATTCGTTAAACCAAAGCAACTGAAAGAGGCATTTGAAATTTTATTTGAAACAACTGTAAAAGAAGTTGAGATACCATTAGATATAGCAGATCATTCGTTTGGTGTTGCTTTTGTCGCCTTTGAAGATTCAGAAATAAAAGAAAAATTACTTGATTTACAAAGACAAGATCATTATATTTTCCTACGGTATGTTAACTTTAGTTTTGTTTAATTTGTCAAAAGAACACTATCTTGTTTTTTCATAGAACTGAATTGTGGAATGGTCCACTAATCATCAAGCCTTATCCATTTTTAAACATTTATACAGGGGAAGAAGAAGAAAAAATTGAGTAGGTCAATAGGAATTTTTTTAAGTAGGAATATAAACGAAAACTTTTTCTTCAAGGATTCTCATGGCGACGAATGATTCCGTTCATAAATTGGCACAACAAATTGGAAACATATATGTTACTAACGAACAACAATTAAATAAACAACTTAAACAAAACCTCGACGATTTGAAGGCAGAAAATATAGAAAAAGGTTGAATCACGGATTTTTTAATATATTATATATCATTGTTGATCCTTTTAGAAATTGAACGTCTTGAAAATGAAGCTAAAGAAAAAGAAGCTGAAGCTAAACAAAAAGAAGCTGAAGCACATGATGCCCGAGAAAAAATTAAAATACTTCGTCAATCATTGAAACGACCACTTTCAGATGATTGTAAGTATTGACGATAAAACATTTTAAAAGTATGTTGTTCATTATTTCTGTTTTTCTTTCTTAGGAAGAACTCGAAAAATTGATTATTATTATTGCTAGTCTTTAACTTGTCTGATCGTTTACTTAGTTATTGTTGAACTTCTATTTTTTTTTGTTCTCTATCCTATTGTTAACTTTAGCAATTGAATCAATCTTAAAGCCATAAAATCGAACATGAAATTCATTTCTTGATCGTTTGGGCTATATAAACATTTATTCATTTTGAACAACAAACTTTAACTATTACTTCACCAGTAACTTTGAATAAGCCAATCTATTATCAAAAAATTTTGATGAAAAAAAAAAGCTTTTTTTTTGTTTTGTCTCCTATCGATAACATTGCGATTCTATTTAATTATAATTAAATTCAATTCACTATAAAGCATTTCAGCAGCGTGTTCATTTAAATCAGATTGATTTGAATTATCAAGGTGATCATCAGGGTCAAGATCAACTATTATATCAAGTGCTTGACGATAATTGAAAGACAAAATCAATAAAGTTATCACAAAAAAAAAATAACATAGAGTAAAGATAAAAGAATAATTTATGAGACTTTTGATCAACTCTTTGAATTCGCTTTTGATTTAGTAGAATTAACAGCAGATGATAATGAATGAGCGTTCTTAATTATACATGAAGTTCTTGTTGAGACCAGAATAATAGTACCAACATAGAAAATATTTTAAAAAATGATATTTTAACTTATTTTATGGATCAATGGTACAATAGCAAAAATCAGAGTATTAATTACCGTTCGAGATGATTAAATGCTGAACGTTAAAATTTTTTTGATTTAAATATGAATTGTTCCAATGAGTTGTATCTTATAATAATAGACAAAACATAAATTTAAAACCTACACACAGAATGAATTCATGACATCCTACATCTATACTCAAATAATATCGAAACGGAACACTTTATACAGTCTGCTGAATATTTTACGAAGATGATGAGTTATAAAATAATTTTTTCGTACATTGTATTAGACAAACAAGATACTCAGTACTTTTTGTTTTGGTTGATGAAAATAGCAGATCGGTAATTGTTGTCATTCCTGAATTAATGAGCTCATACCTACACCGTCTTTAATTCTGATTTGCATATAAGTTAATCTTAGTTGACGATAAATAATGCAAGAAGCTATTGTCGGTGCCGGAATTAAGTGTAGGTTGGTGTAAGACGAATCTATTGAGAACGACAATAACTAGCGATCTACGCTTTTCATCAATCGAAACAGACTAACTTAAGACATGTTTTCATATAATATTATTCAAGATGAAGTCATTATCTAACCAACCACTTTGTTTTTGGAAATCTTTTCAAAAACAGTATAACAATATAATGTAGTTCCAATGAAATTTTCATTTTGACATGCATATTTGATAAAAGAACTTCAGCACTATAGTTCAAAATATAATGCAATTGTGTTGAGTTTTACATAAATTTTCTTACGTTTTGTCGAAATCGCTAGTTGTTTTGACGAAAATTTGAACAATAAATAATATTTGTTGTAAAATATGCTTGTTATGATTTTCGTTGTTTGACAATCCATTCAGTGGTCATCTTTTTGTTTAAATTCAATGAATTAGAAAGATTAGTGGCATTGAATTGTTATTGTTACATTATTTCCACCAGCTAACATTCGTAAAGTAGCAAGTTGTTCACCAGAAAAATGTAGATTTAATTGATCACAATTTAGTTGATAAGCGGAGGATATTTTTGAAACTTCTTCTATAGGTTGAGCATCTTGAAATTGTTTTGATATAGGTAAAACTGATTGATCCGTTTCATCTTCTCGCCATAAACGTCGTTGAAATATTGGTAATGCCCGGGCAGACAATGATGTCACTTTTTGTACTAATTTGGTATTAAAAAAAGTGTGTCTAATTTTCTATATAGTTTGTCCCCTTTGTACAGATTTTTCGCATCTAAATTTTTGATGGCAAAAAACGGCCACTTTTTTTTTCAAAAATAGTGACAAATTTTTGAGCGTTTAAACGCATTGAAAAA
>CAJNOP010001274.1:0-24948 GCA_905250075.1 Rotaria sp. Silwood1
ATATTGCATTTATTATTTTATCATTACTTTATTATTAGAATATAATAATAGGAAATTAGTTCATATTTCGTTAATAAGAAACGATAAAAGCTTGAGAGTATCATTAAAAAATAAATAAAAACAAAGTTTAAAGGGAGAGAAAGTAATTTTGATGTAGCAATTCTTATTTTGAACAATAGTAAGCTTCGATACGCTTGCCATGTTATCCTAAGAAAAAATCTTTATTGAAACATGTTTTCGTCAAATGCAGAAGATCAACATGAAATCGATAATCATCAAATGATTGGCGTATTCTAGTGTTAGTGCAAATACCGTCAAAGTATAAGCTGTTGAAAATTTACAAATAACTTATCTGTTTATGATAAGTTTTATATTAACACAAAAGAAATATCACGAAAAAGAATAGCAAATATTTGCCTATCGATGACTGATGTGGATTGACACATGACATACAAAAGGATTTCATGTGAAACATGGTATCACTTTTTATACAACGTTTAATATACCGGTAAAGTTAAACTTAACAACAGTCAATACTAATTGCCTCTTATTAATATACATAAACTTTCATTTTAACCTAAATATAGAGTATTGTTGATTCCAAAATATATAATAAGACGAGAAAATAGATTTATTCGCATCGTATATGAGCATTCTACGTTTAAACAGATTTGCAAGATTAGTTTCATAGTAATCAGAAAGCAAGAAATTGTATAGCATATGAATACAAACGTATCAACACTCTTATTCTCTTAACTGATGTGGTCGTGATCAAATGCTAATTGTGTTCATATTTGCGCATAGCAGAGATTCGCAAAACCCATCCCACATCATCATTCATAATTACGCTCTTCACAGATGTTTTTCTAGAGTGTCCTATAGTCCTCTTCTCTCACCAATGGGGGAACTACACTGAAAAAAAGTGCCTAAGGAATCTTAAAACGTCTCTTACAAGCTTGATGTATCTTCAGAGTACCGTATCAATATAAAAGACCTCAGTAAAAGTTTCGTATGAAAACTTGCCAGGTTTTGTATAGCACAAAGAGTTTCGTAGTCAGAAGCCTTCAACCTAAACTGTTTTCTTTTACTGTCTCATATATAACAGAAACAGTTGTTCACGAATCAGACATTTATTCGATCTAAATTATTCCTACTTGTATCTGCCTTTGTGCAATAGCAATCGTATGTCGACGTTTCATTACTGTATTTAAACTTTATACTTTTCTATATCGTATCACTTCTGGAAGCAATAGACAATGCATCAATGATACCACAACTAAATTTCTATGCTGCATTTTAAAATTTTTACATTTTGCCGCAATAAACATAGCAACAGCTCGATCAACAGATCTCTATGCTTGTATTTCAGAAGGCACTGTAGTTATAGGTTTGCAATAGATCTTCCCACGTTTGTTGCTTGATCGCACCGACACATGAAATTGCTAACCCGTTTTTGTATGACAGAAAGATTGTTCAGCAAACAGATTTATACTCTGGATATATTTCTTTATCGTGTTACTTAGCTTTCTTTTTACTCAAGGTAGTACACAGAAATAAATGCACCCATGGGAAAGTACAATATACATCAACATACATGTAGATTTCGCAATGTGAACATAGATATAACGGGTAGATATAGAGATAGGTCGATACATGTATATCAAGTAGGCCAGAGATAGGTGTACGAGAAATCCATAGAAAAAAAAGGATTACGTATCTAAATACAGGTAATACATACACATACGAGACTAGAAATACGAATAAGTGGTTAGCCAAAAGTAATAGGTTTTAAGCGTGCACATAAGAGACTAGTTATAGGGTAAAGGATTAAGAATAGGAATCACGAACTATGCTTTGAAATAACGAATAAGATATATATATTGAGGGTTATATATAGATATAAGTGATTAGATCGAAAAGTATGTTATTGAGGTATAGTGATAAATGAATAAAAGTACATATCGTGAGAATATGTGTGAACTCAGTGATATTATATGGAACTTTCCCTATGATTTAGACTGCGAAACGTTTTTATGATGCAAAACTTTAAAAGGATTTCGGATTCCATGGAAACCTAAAAACTCTTTTTAGATTTCGTACAGCATTATTTTTTTTCAGTATAGCCCTACTAGAATGTCGATAATGGGGAAAGAAATTTTCGAATGCTACAATGAATTCAAAATCCTTTTTAAATTTCATATTTTACACAAAACTTCTTTTAGGTCTCGCAGCATGCACGAAACACTCTTTAGGTTTGATAATCATACTATTTTTTTTGTCAGTGTATAGAATTATTCACGACTACATATCCTATAATCCTCTTTTCTTGTCAATAGGTGGAGCAAATGACCTTTATAAGTATTATTATTATTATATAGCCCATAGCCATTTACCCTGCTCTCCTAGCCGCATCGATGAAAAAGCGCGTTATAAGATATATAGAGTTAATAATAGTTCTAAAGCCTACTCAAGGCTTTCTAGGGCGATACGATTAAAATATGTGTGGTTATAGAGTACAGATGCATGTTATGTGAATGCTTCTTTTATCTAGGGTAAGATCGCGTTTACCTTCTTCTATGTGGTGGAATGTCTTAATTTTTCAAGACACATTAACCTGACGTTATCCGTAAAAAAGGAAGCTAATTTTTTTAAAATTTCATTTGAAATAAAAAAAGACTATAGATAATGGAATGCATATACACATTTTTGCAATTCTTGAACAATTTTCAAACTGGACTCGATAAAATGACTCCGAATACTTCTGAGTCGAGTTAAGTTATTGATACCAGGTATAGCGACTGTTTTCAGGATGAATCACTAAATGCAGATGGCGCCACGACAATAGGTATTATATTCAGAAGACTTCACCAATAGCGAAAAGTGCAGCACCATCTAGTACAATTTCTTATGTTACATTTAAATCAATTTGTTTTGTAGAAACCAACAGTCTTAAGAGTAAATAATACAAGCATTAATAGAAAAAACTAGTAGACAACTCATAACAAAACATAAACTGCGGTTAGGTAGTAGTTTGATTAGAGGCGCGACTAATCAGCGGTTCTAATGAAAGCATTTACCCACATATGTAGTTCTATCAAACAAATATTAATTGATTTTTAACGACATCTGTAACAAGTGCATAAATGACTTTTGAAATGTCATTTCGCACCAATGATACAGATGTTTAAAAAAAATGTTCGTTGTGTTTTTTGCAAACGGTCACGGAGATTGGTTGTCTGTAAAGTTTAATGAAATTCTTTTATTTGAACTTTTATACACCCTGTATTTAAATACAATCATAAACAACAGTAGAGAACAGAACAAACCATAACAATGATTTTTTTTTAAGATTTGTAAAACACATGTTTTTATTCTTAAATACCTCCGAAGATCAATTGGACAAGACAGTATCGAAATTACTATGAATTGTCTAAGTCTACTGTGATTTTTTTAAATATAAGTATACGAATTTTTAGAAGAAAGAAAACAGTAAGTTTATCAATTAACATCCTTTTGTTTGTACTGTAAATATAATTATATATATATTATTTTAAAATACAATAGGTGAATGCATCGTTCAAGTGATTTAACTGATGAACCAAGCCGTTTCAAACAATTTGCATGGGAACAATGGGAGAATCAACCGTTTGCTGTTCTTTTCCGGTATGTGAAGATTGACAAACATTATATGTTAATAGGGACGTACTCAAAAATTCCAATGATATTTATCTAAACGCAATGCAGATACTGTATTTTCTAAAATTATAAATAGTTTTTCATATAATTTATTTTCGTGTAAACTTTATATTCGATGAAAGTAATTTATAAAATAACGAAGAGTCTAGACAAAAATCTTTATTCTCATTTTTGAGAACATATAGAAGAAATTGATGTGACATAAGAAAAATGTTTTTTTTTTTTTTTTGAAGAATTTTCTATTCGTACATGTTTATTTGTTGTCTTCTAGTCCTGGTACTTATGGTCTCGATCGATATGTAGTCAAACGTTATATTGAACAAGTTTTAGGACAATGTGAGCGATGGAAACAATTAGCGCCTTATTTTTCAAATATATCACCATCACCTCGTGCTTATACATTAACTTCCTATGAAGCTGACTTAATGCAAAGAATTCTTGATTTTCATCTTAATAACACATTACATATACGTATTACAACTTCAAATGATCAATTAGTTGAATACGATGAATTAATTGATTTCATACGTCGTGTTCAAGATTTTGCTCGTTCAAATTGTAATTCATCGAATAATGTTCGTCCAACTCCAGGAAAAAAAACTGCCGTTCCATCTATACCAACTATTCATTCTTCATATGTTTTACCACCATCAGCTAAAACTATGATGCCATCTTTACCTCCACCAACAATAAATAAAACAAGTCCAGTAAAACCAATAATTGTTAAACCTCCAATTGCCCCTATACAACCATCATCGTCATCATTAACACAATCAAATAAGACTTCTAATTCAACAACAGCAACAATCAATGGTTATACTTCACAACAACAACCACCATCCATTGATGTATCAACTCGATTACCGTCTAATGTTCAAATTAAACCTAATCTTATATCCCCACCAAGTATTTATTTTCAAAATGAAATTTTGTTTTTTTTTTTTTTTTTGAATTTTTTTAACTTTCTTTTTGTGTCTTAGACACTCATTCAGCATATCCTACACCACCATTATCAAATCAATCTAGTCTTGTTATTCCACCTGAACTTTGTCCCAATACATTATATAATGCTAAAATTGATGGTAGTGGTTGGGTACAAATCAATAATGTTTTTCTTCCATTTATAACAAAACTTCGTCAACGTCTTGTACCTTATCAAGTTCTTGTTTCATGTAAAATTCTTGAAGCTGATGAATTACGTGCCACATTAACACGTGCAACATTAGCTGATATAACATTAATGAATTGTATGATACGTGAATGTAAAATAAATAATGAAGAAATACTTGAAAATGCACCATTAATTAATGTATATCATATATTAATTGGTACAAAAAATTTAATTTATGTTAAAATTTTACCTAAAGATAATCCAACATCAAAAATAAATCGTCAATATAAAAGTGTTTTAGCATTACGTGGTGGTTCATTATATATAACATATCGTACTGTACCATTTGTTTGTTCAAGTAATCATTCATATATACCATTAAATGATGTTTTAAGTATATATCCATATTTACAAACACAATTAAAACCATTAGCACGTGTACCACGTACCCATGAATTAGATTTTTTACAACTTGTACAAATGTATTATGATGAAAAAGAATTACCATCAGATACATTATTAATTGATATGGATGATTTAAATCAAACACAAATAATTCCATCAAAAAATATGACATTAATTGAACATCATGCTAGAGAAAAAAGTAAACTTGAACAACAAATTATTCTATTAAATAATTCATTATCATCAACACAAACAAATAAACGTAAAAATCAAGAACCACATGATAATAATAATAATAATAATAATAATAATAATAAACAATCACAACAAAAATTAAAATCATCATCAACAATAACATCAAATAATTATAATACACAATCAACAACATCTACACCGGCACTTATACGTCCACCGACAGGTTATTTTCCTACTCAACAACCACCGGCATCATCATCGTATACACCACAATATCAACAAAATCATTGGCTATCATCAAATTATGACCAACATGGAAGGACTCGTTGGCAATAAATAATATTATTTGTATATAAGCAAACGCCAACCACCTATTTTTCTTTTTGTTTTTCGTTTTTTTTTCGTGTATATGTTTGCTCAAAATGGTGTAGTGGATTATTTGTTATTATTATATTATTGTTCTTGTTGCTTATTCTTTTTCTTTCTGCTCTTTTACTCCTATGGAGTTGTGTGACCATCGTGAACTTGACGATTTAAATCGAAGAGACAAAAAAAAAAACACGAATCAAAAATCGGAAGTTCCTTTATGTTCAATATTTCTTTAATAGTTTTCATCGATTTTGATTTTTGTTCAAAGATGAGATTAATAAAAACTAGACTGATGTCATAACTATTCATTCATATCAAATTCATCATTGATAAAATAATAATTATTTTTAGCATGAATTCAACCATTTGAAGTAGTTCAAATTTTAGTTTTGAACTCTCAAGAATAGATATATATATAATGAATATAATATACAAGTATCACTAGATTTATTTTGATGATGTTACTAATATGGAAATTGTATGTATCAATTTGGCAGAAAGAAAAAATAACGAAAAGATATTTATCATGGGTGTGGGTGTAAAGAGAAGACTGATGTCTGCATGTATACTCCACAGGGGACACCCACACCCATATTCACGCCCACATTCATCTATATAAAGAAACGTATCATCTTGTCGTTAGTATTGTGCTTAAATGTTTTTTATACCCTATTATTTCTTCTTGATGTACTTATACGTCTCTCACGTTTTTGCACGCAATAAAATGTCTTCTTTTCGCTAATCGAGAATATAAAAATAAACTTTTTTCGCTAATTTTTCTTTCGACCAAATTAATACTATTCTTTGAAATATAATAAATAGAATTAAGATAACGAATTATATTTTGTATCTATTGCAATACACGTACACTTGCGTATAGAAAATAATAGCCGTTTAAGATATTATTAAATAGATTATTTCGAGTATCGTTAAATAACTTTTTTTACTATGAAAAAATATATATATAAATCATTGCATTATTTGTTCATACACATTATATCTTAATAGTTTTCTAGATAATTGCTTCTAATTATCATGCTATTTTAATTGAGTAGAATGCCTTTTTTTGTGTAAAATAGATCTTAGATACAAAAAACTATTATTATAGAAACTATCTATTTGGAGTAATAAAGTATTGGATCGAAACGATTCATGAACATTATGTACTGCCATCAATCAGCTGTAAATTAGAAAACAAACAATAAACTTGTTGTCATCATACCTTCGCTAAAATATATCAGTTGGAAAAACAGTAGTTTTCCATAAAGTTGAAAAAAATCTGTTTTTGAGGAGATTGATAAATCCTGTGGCGAGCATAATCTATTTGCACAATAGTTTTTAAAACCTTTTTGATTAATAATGTGAAAGTAGTATTTTTCATAACAACTTGGGTCATTTTTGACTCATTCTTAGTGAGTCACATAAAAAAATGGCTTATCTACAATTCGTATATTTTCGTTATAAACTTATAAAATGACGCGATCTTCATGCTAAAAACTTTATTAGAACTAATAACAGATAGAAACTTGTGGTTTTTGTTATGACCTTCTTTCTTGATGAGATTTTACCAAGAGGAATGAGTGATTTCGAAGCAGAATTAAAACCAATGATTCTATATTATCCAAAGAAAGACAATAGGTGCGTTTTGCAAGTATCTAACGATGTATTATCTTCGAAATGACTCCTTTTTTTTTAAAATTCATCCATGAACTAGTAGATTTCCAGCTATGTGTAGATAAAATAACAACATAACTGCAAGAAGACGTAAAAGATTCAATTAACAATAAATTCAATTTTTCTGTCATTCAAAACGAATGAGTCATTTTTGACGGGAGCCGAAACGATAAGCATAGATACTCATGCAGGGGAACAACAGACATCAAAAAAAATTTACGCACTGAAAAAAAAATGAAGGTAAACATAGCATCTATAAAAAGATCAATGAGTGTATATCAGTATGACTCTCAGTCTTCTCCCAGCATGCAACCAAACCCAAAAATAGAATCTCAATATTTCAAGTTTATCTCATTGATGATGAACTAAATCAATCAACTGTCGCAGTACAAATATAGAAATGAGTCGATCTTTGACAACTAAATGAAGGATGATCCAATGAATCATTCGATTTAACAAGAAATTGAAAAGCAACTGAACAAGAATTCAAAATAAAACTCTGCCGAAATTCCTTCATTTTAACATTCTGTAGTATCACTCCTCTATTTCAATTTTCTACGGACAGAAAATTGTTGTCTCATGTGATTTAGTAGATAAGAGCGTTTTTCTTCATTTAACCGAAAACGATCCGAATGATTTGGGTGTATACCCAGTGTTCTCTTTATTCTCACCCAGTCTTTAACTTCACTCTTTTGTGCATGCTTAATTTTTCGGTGCTGAACGTTCTCATGCTCATCGTTCACCAATCTATTTTTGACCCATTCTAAATCTTCAAACTGAAATGATTTCGTTCAAATTGAACTATACAGGTGTCATAAGTCGCACCCCTAATATCATGTAGTCAATTTTTTTTACTATGTGTAATTGACATTTGTCAAAAAACTTGACTACAGATAAAAGTTCTCCAATCTTAACCATTTGCAGAATGAACTGAAAACATACAAACATTCGATGCTTTGAAATTTATACTGAAACATCCAATCATCTCAATTTTCAATAGTCCAAGGTTTTTTCACATATACATAAATCAAAATTGACCGTGACAAATATCTTTTCATTTTCATCATCAAGGCCTTTTTTTGTCAATCACCAGACTACTACATCAAGTGCATAATTCAATTACGGTCACTCTTTTATAAAACTTCTAACAAATTCAACAGAATCATTAATATGCTAATAGTTTTCTTTTGTAAATTTGAATTAAAAAAAAAAGATTTTGTTTTCCAACGATAAGGATTTATCTTAAAAACCGATATTCTTATTTTACGTAATATTAATGATGGAATTCACAGAACAAAAAAAACACAATATTACGCTCTTTTTTTTCTACAAATGATTCTGATGACTATTATAATATAATAAACTTTGAAGGATAAAAAAAAACAAAAGAAACCAACTGAAGTCTAGTAACATACAGAAAGCTTCCAATAAGTTTTCTAATATGTCACTTAACATTACTGTACGAAAAAAAGGAACCAAAAATCATGAAAGCAAATAACAAGTGAATATAAGCATCAAAGAAAAGAAGAAAAGAAAACGAAACCAAGAAGACAAAAAAAAAGGGAGAAAACTGAACGAAAGAAAAGGAAAAAAAACAATAATAAATAAATAAATAAATATAAACACAGTCAGAACTGTTTGGAGTTTCTATTGCCCTATTTACGTGACCAATATTTTGGTGTTGGCATATCTGTCAATGTCACTAATTGTGCTTTACCACCTGCTGTTCGATCATCATAATCAAGTTTATTACGTGCAAAAATTAAACGTATATCGGAATGCATATATAATTTACCCGTTTGTGATGTTACAAATCTATACACAAAAAAACAAAACAGACAAAATTAATATTTTAATTCAATTTCAAACCATTTCATACCGGATATGAGCTAAATATCTAAGATTTCCGTTTGATGATGAACGTTCATTTTTTGTACCATCACCGGTATTTTCTGGCATAAGAACAACTCGTTGACGTATAAATGTTCGATGATCAGGTGGCATATCACTTAAATCATATATTATTAAAAATAAATGTATAGCTGTTCCATTTGGATTTAATAAAGCTAGAGTTATCGTGCCTTTTGTTGGAGCATGATAACCACGTTTTGGTAAACATTGTAAATTAATAAAACCCTAGAAAGAAAAAAAAAATAATTCATTATATTCCATTGAATCAAAAAAAAATACAATCATTTTTCTACATACAAGATAAGGTGAAGCTGCTTGATGTTCAGATATATTAAACCAAAATGTAGTCACAGGTAAAACAACTTGTTTGGGCATAAAAAGTCCACTTGCACCTAATTTAACTGTAAAACCATCTAGTATACCACAAGGAAGAATTTTTCCATGTAATAATGATTCCTTTAAAAAAAATTTAAATTTAAATATTAAAATAAAGAAAAAAAAATTAATTTTTACAGTGAAATTGCTACGTAAACAATTGAATGTTTCAATACTGGACTTTTCACGTATCCCATTAACACCGGCTTGATTTGCTATAGTTGTCGATGAAACTACTTCATGTTCATCATCAGCTTCAAAAACACTGCATGATAAAACACTAAAATCATACAATGGAAAAAATATGTATACAATTGAAATAATCTTCTTATTCTACCTTCTTAATATACGTGAATTAGTCGTTCGTTTAGCTAATGGAGAATCACAATGACCTGTTGCTGTTCTTGATGGAAATATCTTTGGATTCTTAATTGAATTCAAGTAAATAAAAAGTTAAAAAGATATTAATATGTTTCTTACTTGACGTGGCACCGGAGTTTGAATACTGTTGAGATTTAGTCGATTTTGATAAAGTACACGAATAGCTTTTTGTTTTGATCGTTTAAAATCAATATCCTCAGGTTGAGAAATTTTTAATTCACTCTAACAAGAAAATAATCCAATAATGATCATAATTTTTTGTGGTTTAAAAGGATCTTATTAATTACAGGCGAATAGCACAACAGAAAGAGTCTTAGATTAAATCATTCTTAGAATTCGAATAGAATAGAACAAGATTTAGCGCATGATTGAAATTATCAAAGCTTACCATTTTCAATTTCAATATATTAGAATATAAATGATTCATCTTATGTGTATTTTGATCAAGACATATATTAAAATTGAACAAAATTTGGAACTTCCTGTGACTAATGTGGGAAGGTATCCAAATATGAGCCTCTGTTTTCAATAGACTTTAGGTCAGTGTGTAGGATTCGATGACTGGGTCATGGTGACAGAAAATATTCTTCTGCGTAAATTGTCTAGGCGAAGTTAGATTGATCTGAACTTCAGAAAAATAGCTCTAAGCTGTTATACCCATCCACATAATCAATATAAATAGAAGTTCTAACTAATTCTATCTATATATATAATGTTCAGTGTGTGCGAGTGTGTGTGTCTATGCCGGATCAAAGGTTAAAGATCAAATAAGGCTATAAGGAGAAGGCTCAAGGACTGTTATTATGGGAACCCATAGGCTCTCAAGGGCTATTATATAGGGTATCCATAGGTCCTCAAGAGCTATTATATAGGGGTACCTGTAAGTTCTCAAGGGCTATTATATGGGGGCATCTATAGGACCTCAAGAGCTATTATATGGGGATAGTCATAGGTTCTCAATGGACTAAGACAATAAGGGGATAAGGCTATAAGGCTGAAGGCTACATGGACTATAAAAATATGTGCGATATAGGAGTATGAGACCTTAGGGCTATCTATCTATATACATAATATCTAGTGTCTGTATGTCTGTTCCTGAATGAAAAGTTAAACGTCTTAGGTCATACGTTAAAGGAGAAAACAGCCGTGCAGTATGCACGAGCTCTCGCTAGTAATTTGAATAATTCACTATCATTAAAACTGTAGATGTACGGCATTGAATGATTCGTTAAAAATTTATGTAATTCAAATGGTATGTTCATCCATTCATGACACCCATTAGAAATATATGTTAATCATTTTTCAATTACCTGCCTTATCTATTGTAATTTTCAGAGATGAGATCAGCTCGTGTTTTATTTTTGGAATTGAATCAATTCTATCTGTGGTATTTCTTCATATAAGCATGAAACAAAACAATTAAAGAGAATGCAAACTATTGAAAATGAGATATCTGATAAAGCTTTGATTACTACGTTTTAGAACAGTATTTCCAGAGAATCTTGATCATTTTGAAAAAATAGTTCAATTTCGTACACCTACAGAATTAATCATATTGAAATATACAAAATATAGACGTTATTAGGACTTTTATTTATGACGATTGTGTGGATGTACATAACCAATTCAGATGCATCCAATGTTAAAGTTTTGAATACTGACAACTAAACCAACATAAAAATTAAAACTTTTGAAGTTAAAATCGATCTAACTTTTCTCAGACTTCCTATGCTGAAGAACGCTTTGTACTATCTTAATCAACTCATCAAGTTCTACAAACTACCATAACGTCTAGTGGAAACGGCGACTTGTACTTGAGAATCTTTCTTAGTTAGACGATCTCTTTTATAGTTTAGTAGGTAATTGAAGGATTGAAATATCACCTAAAATGATTCTGTTTTTCTTCATCTAATCTAATGAATCTGGACAATAAACTAATGTTTTTGTATATTTTAGACAAAAGTCAAAACCATGTGTTGCTATATTGTTGAAAAATGAAGTACTTACACTTTTTATATCACTTTCTTTATCATTATTGATTGGTGGATATTTCATCGGTACTTTAACTTTATCTGTTGGACTCATAATAAAATGTTCTAAAGGATGTTTTTGTTGTTTGATTGTTGATTGTTCATTATCATTTTGATCATCAAGATTTTTTAAATCAATATATAATTTATCAGTTGTTGTTGTTATTATTGTATTTTCCGAAAATAAACCATTTGCTGATATAGCTGTATTAAATATAGGTTGTTGATTAAATTCACATGTTCGAAGACGTTTTTTTCGTGATGAATTTATTGAACAATGACAATTAAGAGAACTCTGTAAACTATTATCAAATGCACAATCATCATCATCATCATCATCATCACCATCATTATTGTTGTTATTATTATTATTATCAACTGTTACACTTTTTGGTTGTTGTATAGCGATTGGTAAACTTCTTGGTCGTTTATTTTGTTGTTGTTGCTGTTGTAAAGGTAATAAATTAGTTGTTATTGTTGTTGATTGTGAATCTTCTTCAGTATCACTTGATAATTGATTTTTATCTTCAGTATTTACACATTTACGACAACAAATAGGTGAATTCATTGTTGATATAGGTGTTTGAGATAGAAATGAACTTGATGATGAACTCAATGACGATGGAGGTGAATAAACAACATCTTGATCAAATGATGTTTGCTTTTGGAGATGTAAATCAATAAATTGTTCAACTAGGTTACGATCAGAATTTATTGGAAGTTTAGGAGATGGTATTGGTGGTGGTGGCATCATGATTGAATCGGGTGATGTAAGAAATAAATGATCAGGTATTGAATTTATCGATGAATTTGATGTTGGAATATTTGATTCATAATCAGATGATGATGATGAAAGAGTTTTGGGTGTTTCAGATACATCATTAAAGAATGAAACCGACGATGAATATTGTGATGATGATTCGTGAAGATCATTACTGTTCGAATTTGAATTGAAAGACGAAACCAATGAACATGATGTCATTGATGGATCAGAATAAAATATAGATAAAGATGGTTCAGATACATGTGAAGATCTTGATGCAGGTACTAATAAATGGTGATCATCTAAATAAATCAAAAGCATGTTTCTTGTTTTTTTTTTAAATTTCAATCATGCTTAGATACAGATTGTTTACATGATTTCGGATAGAGTATGGATGAGTCTATCGAAGTATATAACTCATGTTGATGAATTACAGCGTATATGTACTACCCGTTTATATTTCACTTTCAATAAATTAAAAAGGGAAATAGTAATTTTAATCATCAAGTTTTCTATATTCTAGGCTGACGACAATCTAATCCTGACAAATCTTTGATGCTCTCACCTTGATATTTCTTCGGATAAGCGACACCACGACATTCACTCTTCGATATGCTATGCTAGGTAGACCAATTAGTGCATAGACTATCGGCGTCGATCTGGAGAAGATCCATATTTTTTAAATGGATATGTAGTTTTTCTACAGATACACACACTACATTAACTAATTGCTTTGACCATACATTAATTACCTTCGTCATGCACTAATTGCTTTGATTATACATTAGTTTATTTGATCCCTGAAAACAAGGTACTGAATGTAGATGAAGAATTGTATGAACCGTGTAGAAGTATTCAAAGAGAGAAAATGAAAAATCATCACTCGAAATAAATTGGTGATCAAAAGTACTTTTTCTCAATTAGAATGATTGAGCATGAAATATTGCACATTTCTGTGTGTTTATTATTTTTGTGGCACAAGCAAAAAAAATATACTCCTTAAGACTAAACAATCTAAAGGGCTCTATTATTTTTTTGGATGTTTTGAATAATAACTATGGTAGCTATAATTTTTTACGTTGTAAATTCAATATGAAAATTATTACCGTAGATCATTGTAGTTCTCCTATGCTCTACAAAGATGACATAATGATCATGTCTATCACTTAGATTATACAATGTCATACAGATGTGATATCGCACCGTGTGATCCTGCATAAACTAAGCGATAAGCATGCTCAATATGTGGTTTATACAGCATAAAACACTACTACTATCTATAGTATTAATTTTCGTATTGAGTTTACAAAATAAAAAAATTATAGCTACCATAATTATTATTCAGAACATTCAAAACGGATATAACATTATAGGAGTAATTTAGTCTTCAACAAATGTTTTTTGCATTCACCAAAACTAAATAAATAATTATACAGAAATGTACAAAATTTCGTGTTTGATCTTTGCAATTCATTGAAAGTGAAAGCAAAACAGGTGGTCCATTTATGCTCTCATTCGGTGATATCCTTTCGTTTTATTTGTCTTGTATCTTGACCAGAAATTCGAGAAATATTGAGCATCAAACTTAGACATTGACAAAATCGATTTTTACTGATGAAATCCTAACTATTTTTGTGCACTTATAATAAACAAAAATTTTCCTACTCGTTGTAAAAACTTAACATTTAATACTTGACATCAATAAAGCGAACATTATATAAATGGACAGAAGAGTAAGTGATCTACTCGAGAATACATCAAGATATCTCAACAAATAATGAAGCGCGAGATTACCGTACGGATTTTGAATGTACATATATTGCAGACAATACTAGAATTCAACTAGAGATAAATTCATACAATCAAAATAATTAAAATCTGAATGGAATACCTATTTTTATTTTATTCAATAATATCTTCTCATTTTACTAAACAATTTATAAGACAAAATATTTGAATTTATTCAGCCATATTTATACAACCACCTCATTTTGAATGGCACTTTGTCGAACAAAACATTCCCATATTTATTTTGTATGGAAATTGTTTTGTAGCACACTTTGCCTTTACAATCACAATTCTTTTATTAGATTATAAAGCGTGCATCTTTATTTAGCACGGCCGCTACAATTAGTTTTCTCTCTTGTTTTTCGATTCCACTCTACCTTTAAGAAAGAATGTGATAGTATGAATTTATTTCTAGTCAAATTCTAATTTTATGTCGGTTTTTTTGTTAAATGAATAGAGTGAAAGTGTAAAAAAGATATAACATAATCAACTAGTATACCAAACACTATGTACGTATCAAATATCTGATTCAATAAAATATCTGAAGAAAATACAAAAACAAAAAAAGATTATCATTTACCTGAAGTTAACCAAATTGAATCTCTTGATTCTTCGTCGACAATTGTTAATAATCTATTATTTGTTTGTTCTAATGTTTGTCGATGAATATTTGTTAAATCATTACAATCAGTTGTTGAACGACGTGTTGTTACTAAAGCTGATGAACTTGGATAATATTTCACATCATCACTAGATAATTTATTATGAAACTTATCATAGGTAGAAAAAAATGATGATACAGATGTTAATGTTTCATCTGATGACGATAAATTATTTAATGTTGACGTTGGTTTTGATCGATGATAACGACTTGCGGTTACATACATATCATTTGTACAACTTTGTCGACGTTTTGACATCATTTTCCATTTTGATGGTTGTTGCTGATGATGATGATGTTTACTAACGGCTTCAATTTGTGATAAATCACGTTCATCAGACAATGGAAGTTCGATAGCAGGTGTATGTGATGAATTAAACATACGATCGAGTGCAAGAACTCGATCGGTTGAAGATGAACTAGCCGGTGGTGATGAAGTATCGAAAACCATTGCTGATTGTAGAAATTTCATTAAAAATATAAAGCATTCCGCACTATAAACGAGTTATCTAAATCAACAATAAGATGTTGTCTTTTACATGTAACAATCTACTTAAGTATTCATAAAAATTCTTTTTGATTCTTATATAAAACTGTTTTTTAATCTGATTACATAAACAAACAAAAAAAAGAACGCCTGACATTGTCTTGATTGACTTCATTTAAAGGGTAAAAATAATCCAAGCGGATATAAATCATTCTCATAAATTTTAACATAAAAATTGTCACGCAAACAAGATCGTTCAATAATTCATTGCAAGTTAATTATAAAAATTAACATTAGAAATCAATTTTTACACTATGTCAAACGATGAAAAATAACTATTCATTGACAATCACATATATTCCCTATCCAATAAAAATAATCATTCTATGTTAGATTTTCATACGAAATCGACATACTATTCATTTAAAACAAGGACATGAATCGAAATAATCATCACTACTTGTGATAAAAAAAATCGATTATGTATCATGCTTATTTTCTTCTTTTAGTTCAATGTCGATCAAACGAAATCAATTTAATTTAAATTCACTAACCTATATTGTACGATGAAAAAGTAGAAATGTTTATAAATAAAAATACAATTTCATCAAAATCAGAAAGATCAAATAGTTTCGATAAAGAGTAAAAAAAGCTAATTAGGTTATTCTTTTTTTAGCACACGTATGATTACTATTTCGTAATATATATTTTACATAATTGGAAAAGGAAATCTATTTTTAACAACCTTGTATTACTATTCAAAGAGAAATCATGCTTAGCAAAAAAAAACAAAACGAAACATTTACTTTCATATCAATTGAACATAGTCTTAATTCATTGATTTGATAAGATGAAACACTAGACTTCATATCGTAATGAGTACCGATAAATTGAATCATTTTATATAAAACTTATACAATACTTAACTATTCAATGAAGTAAATATTGAACGTAAAATTTTTCTTCTTCTGACAACTATTGATTAAAATATTTAATCATAATTAAGTAGATTTTGAAATAGCTGTATCGATATAAAACACATGCATTCTCTCTATTGAAAAGTACCATCTGTATATTTTCACGAATGTGGGTGTGTAAAACAAAACTACATCCCTTCTGAGACCATATTTTTCATGAAATCGATATTAAACACTTAACTCTATTTATTTTTTGTTTAAGAAATACTTCAGATATATTTAAATTGATAAAAATAAAAAGCGTCAAATCAAATAAAATGCATTTCTATTCATTGAAAGGCAAAATATCTTCGATAGCAACAAAAACAGAAAAAAAAAGAAAGAAATCATCTAATACTGATGAATATAATTTGTCATTCATTGTAAATATAAGCAATCGAGCATTGAATAGAAAAAACTGACTTTTTTCTTTTCCTTAATTTTTTATCCTTTCTTGTTTTTTTTCTTCTGCGTCTTCGTATTTTCAATTTTTTTTTTCTCTTGAAGAGTCGTATGTGGTTTTTATTAAGAAATTGATCGACCAATTTTCTTTTTCTGTTGTTCGTGTACCCGTTTTCTTTTCCCGTCTTGACTTCACTAGACATGACTGTTTCGCTTATAAGCTATGGTAATAATAATATTAATAGCAAGAACAAAAACAACTGGTATCGATCGATTATTATGCACTGTTTTCTTTCTTTCTTTCTTTTTTTTTTTGTATTTATTTTCTCACCTGTAGTGAATTGCTAATATCAATTAAAAATGTTCAATCATCCATTGCTGTATGTTGTCGATCAGATTAATGCTAGAAAGAATAAATTTAGTATTTTAATGTGATGAACAAATGAGAAAGAAAGAGAAAAAAGTGATGTGAGTGTGTAAAATATATGTAGAACACTACCTTACATCTATTCGATGATAAAGTGACAGAGAGAGAGAGAAGGAGAGAGCATACAATAGACACTCTCGTCGTTGTTACGTGCAGTCGTTGTAACAAACACATCATTCTTCGTTCGACACACCGTCAACTGCATCATCAGATTTTGCTTTATGTCTTTTTTCTCTTCTTTTTATATGGGCAAAGATGACGACGATAGAGAATAGTCTTGTCGCCGGCTGACTGAACGATCCTTTCCATTTTAATACAAATACAATCTCCAATTAGTGGGACACAATCTGTCCCCTTACATTTTCGTCGTCCAAATAAAACGACATTAAATTTACATTTTGTTTTTTTTTTCTCTATCTCTATTCATTTGCTCACATGGTCGAAAATTGACCTTGAGATGTAACGATGACGACAATTGTTTTCGTTATTATTTATACTGATGATGAATTATATCTGTAGAAGATATAAACAAAATCATCGTTTAGGTTCAAGGGCAATCAAAAGAACAAAAATAAATCAAGACGAGCTGTAAGCTTTTATGAAAAATAATACTACGGATTTATTATGTTGGTTCTGGATTACTTTAACATGTACTGATTATAGCATTTAAGCAATTTGCTGAAAAATCTAATTCATTCTATGTAATTTAATGTTTGTAAAGTTTTACTGTCCTCAAGTAGCAATTATGTCTTTTCTTTTGTTCGAAGTCAATGGTTATTTAAATTAATTGGATAAAGAATATTTCTGTTTCTTTTTTTTTCCTTCATACAAAAATAAAAAGAAAATTTATCAATAGAGAAATCAATGTGAAAACAGCGAATGAAAATAGAAGTTTACAATCATATTCAAATTGACAGCTACCAGCTGTGTTTGCAGAATGTAATCGACATAGGTACGCGTTTACCAATATTAAGAAAAAAACGAAGAACGAAAAGAAAAAATAATATATATAAATTGTACATGTATGAACATGAAAAAAAAGGTATTATGCCCTTTATCAAAAAATAGTAATATATATGTATATATTGTTATTTGACATAGCCTATAGAAGAAGCAATAACAGAATATATTCTGTTTTCATCATAAATGTTTAGAGGAATGGCACTAGGCACAAGAAAAAGAAAGAGTTCGCTTAAGGCTGTACTTTTCTTTTTTTTTTCTTCTTTTTTTCCTTTTCTCGTCAACAGTAAATGTAGTTCACATCATAACTATGATATCTACCCCAACAGATGATGGACATTAACCATCACGACTAATTTTTTTGTTTTCAGTTAATATAAAAGTTTTACCCGTTTCAATATGACTCAATTGAATGTAAAGAAGAAGTACAAGTGTAAAACAACAAATATTGATGAATAATTCAATGAAATTGAACGTTGTTTTATTGAAATATTAAATCGATCGGGTCTGAAACAAAGAACATATATATATATGTAGGAATGTAGGTTATGTAGAATAGTAATCTCTATCGATTCAGTTGGATATAAGACAAGCAACACTAGTAATTGTGGTTTGTCCATTTCTTTTTCCCCTATTTTTTTGCCATATACGAGCTACTCTATGTACGTGGGGATAGATGATTACCATATGAGAAATCATACTTTTTCATTCTCTTTCTTGTACTCAGTGCTTTTCTTTCTTTCTTTTTCTCTGTTTTTTTCTTTCTCTACCAGATGATCGATGTAACAACAAAGAAATGAATGTTAATAAGCTAGCAACCCTATGTTGTTCTACTAGCCAGTATATTATGATAAACAATAACTAATGAATGATTAAATACTGCTTATGTCTTACGTGGATTTGCTAGTCAATATTGTTTTGTTATTTTTTTTTCTTTAACCATAATACATCTACTCTGTTGCGTGTCTCTTAAACTTGCTTATTTGTGTGCATGTTATGTATGTGGATGAAACACCTTTCTCTTTTTTTTTTTTCGTCTGACTAAGGGCGCGAAGGCAAATAAGCAGGCAAGTAAGCGAACACGCGTGTTCTCTGTGTGTTATAAAAGACGAAGATGTGTGAGAAGAGAGAGAGAGACAGAGACTAGAAGCAAAAGAAGAAGTAAAAAGAAGCAGTAATAGTGCATATTCATGTGCTTATAGATTGACCAGCTGGTCGCTACGACATATATACATATATTCATATATATATATATATATTCCAAGGTTATATATTTTATGTCTTGTACTACCGAATGTACTTCAAAACAATGTCAAAAAAATACGAGGACATTTATATATCATACTGATATCTTGATAATAAAATATATTAAATGACAAATGAGTTTTTTTATGTAATAGAATCTAAACAGTTTTCTAAGATTTTGTTTTTAAAGTTCAAATATGTCAATCATTGTTATTTGATAGACTTTGAAAATGACGTCTGTGTGGTTTTAATACTAAGTGTCTTTATTTCATAAGAGAAGATAGTTTCAAATATCAATTATATCTTATTTTAATGTATACGATAAATTATACAAACTCGAAGTTTGTGTCTAAGTGATACAGGCAAAAACTAGAGAGAGCGATTGTCAACATTGAATAAACTCTATACAAAAAGAAGAAATCATCTATTTCTGTGCCAAACATTAAAACAAAGGGAACAATCAGACATGAAATATACAAAAGTTTGTTAGGAATGGCATATTAAATAACTTTTTTGTCTTGTTTTACATGTCATGATTTGTACATATAAGTTTGTTTATCTGATGATGTAATATGTGCGGAAATTAATGACTAGTCCATGAAAATGACAAAAAAAATTCTTTTCATATTTATCATTAATATGCAAAATGTATTACTGACACGTAGTATCAAAGAAGATCAAAATTTGATCTATTATTGAAATAATGTCTAGCCGACATGATAGGGAGGAGCTTTGTTTGTCAGAAAAAATTATTAGTTCTAGATATAATGTTTTAACCGAATTAAATGACGCTATTGTTGATTTGATTAATGTGGATGAGAAAAAAGACGTAAATATCTGCATCGATGTTTTTCCTTATATAGAAAAAACGGCATAGTCAAAAGTTATTTTGTCTTTAATATAAGATTGTTTTGTCTTTTCTTTTTTCTTTCTCATATGTTGCTATGCAAATAATATCGTGTGTGTTTTTTCTTATAATAGCTAAGAATAGAAGCAATATTGACTTAATTTGCTCAAAAATATACGAGTATTATGCGTCTCTTAAAACTTAAATAATTCATTTTTTCGCTTATTCTACACTTAAAACAAATATATGATGAACATAAATTTTTACTGCCTTATTTTATAAAATAAATGAAATTGACAGTTGAGTTATTTTTCTTATTGAAAAAAAAAAACAACAACAAATAAACAAACAAATAAACTGATGAATTTTACTCTCTAACCTATTGTTAAATTAACAAGAAAAACAATTTCTAAAAGATACCAATCTCTCGAGATAATTCCTTTCGCTTTAATAAATTAATTTTTGAATATGTTTCTTAATTAAAAAAGAAACGAGCACTTGTCATATTTCTTTTATTCTATCCAACAACATGAATCGGTTCTTATAGAGAATCCAAATGATGACAGTTGCTAATCATCAAAATGTAGTTCTTTTCTTTTCTTTTCTTTTTTTGATTTCATGAGGGAATAAATTTTTATCTTGTTTATTACACGTCAAGATAACGATAAATTCTCAATAGAATAAAGTTTACCATGAACGATAGCATGAAAAACAATGCATTTTGACATCCCAAGTCTCGTCGAAACAATCAGTAAAACGGAAGAAAAAGAAATTGAATAAGTTTTTTTTCCTATTGCTTTAACAAATATTGACTTCCATTGTTCATTATTGTTTTCTTTAACAAATAACCAAATAGAGAAAAGAAAAATAAATTAGATGATATTCATAAGATAAATTTTTTAAATAATTAAATAGACAAGAAAATAAAAAACAACTAATAATAGGAAAAATATATGCATGTAGTGAATACATAACATTAAATCATCATTCTACATTCTTGTCATCTGTTTTGATGACAATCATTATTCTCACATAACCTTTTATCGTTTTCTTTTTCTTTCTCTTTAATTAGACTTGTGGTAAACACTATTAGGTTGATGTATCGAATAATAATAAGATGAAAAGGTCATTTGAATAATCATTACTTAATATAGGAAAGATTTCTTGACACATTAATAAATTCGAAGGTTAATTGAAATATTACATAAGATATACTTTTTAGTTTCAAACAATAATCAAATAAATTAAAGTTAAAAATCTAGATAGATTAATCAAATATGTATATACTTTGTTGTCTAGTTGATAAGAATTGTACAGCAAACTATTTTTTTTGTCTGTAATTGATGGTAAAGTGAACACGATCTGTACACAAAAATATATAACGAACAGTTTTAGAGAAACGATGTTGAAAAGAAATCATATAAATACCGATATTGGAATGTTCTCTTTATTGATCACTACGATCAGGTGGTATTTTAACAATTGGACAACATGGTGGCAACTCCAAATAAATAAAATTAAGAAATATATTATGTGTCATGTCACATACAAATCTGAAAGTGACAAAACATATGTCTGCCGATGTTATATCGCAATTGAATATACGTTTAGAAAAAGAAAACAAAATTTCACATTTCATTATATATGTGTAACAGAAATAATATGACAATCAACAGCAAAACAGAGAAAAAAAGAAATACTACATTGGCGGTAGTGGTGGTGGTGGTGGCCATGGATTACTAGAAGGAATTTGACCACGAAGAGTTTGTGCGAACATAGGTGGCGGCATACTAAAGAAAGAAAAAATAGAAATTTTTTTTTTTCGATTATGTAATCAAATCATTTACGGAGGCATTGGTGGCGGCATAGGTGGTCTCATATAGAAGTTTTGATGAGATGGTGGTGGTGCAACAGCCGATTGTGGAGGTGGAGGAGGTGGAGGTGGTGGTAGTGGAGGCGGGGGCGGTGGTGGAGGCGGCGCAGTTAACGTTCGACGAGAGAAATCATCGTGAGACGATGTCTAAATAATTTTGAAAGAAAAAACTTCATAAGAAAAAAAAAAAAAAGAAATCGATCACATACATGATGAAAAGATGTTGAAGATGGCAATGGTGGACCTGTAGGATTTACTTGTGTACCACCGACATTTGAACTTAAATTTGATGAATGATGATGATTATTTCGCGATGATCGATAATTTGATTCATCATCAGTTCGTGCCTATATGAAAAAATAAAGATTAATAACATAATCTGTTTGAAAAAAATATTTATCTCGAAAGAAAAAGATTTCCATTTGTCTTACTCGTTTAGTTGGTGGCATTGATCGTGATGTTGATGGTGATTCAACAGCAATAGGTTGTATAGGTGATGTTACAGTTGAATTTGTTTGTGTTGGTGTAAGCATAACTGATGGATTATTAATTGTACCATTACCTGTTGATGATAGATTATTTTTTGAATAAAGATCCAAATGTTGATGACAAATATCTAAAGAATAATTATATATTTTTTTTCCTATAAAGATTTAATAATATAATAAAATAAAACCTTCAATAATATCTTTTGTTAAACCTTCAACAAATTGCTCCCACCATTTTTGTTTACTATTTTCTTTTTTAGTTGTCCAATCTGTTATTTCAAATTTTGATAATTTACAAGCAAGATATAACACAGCTATTGCAATTATTTCTGGTTCCCATTGTAAACATAATGTTGTACAATAACTAAAAACAAAAAAAAAACATAGATAATTTTGTTTTTTTGTTGCTTTTGTTATTAAAATACCTATCATTAACAAATGTCCAAGCCATTTGAAACATTTGTCGTATTTGTTCTTTATCACCGATAATTGTTTTAGCGTATTGTTTAAGAAACGAATATGGACTTGCAATACAAAAATCGAATTTAACAGTTGGTAATAAAATACGTTCATATTGTAAAATTAAATCTCCTCGTTCATCACCTAATGTTGGTATATAACGTTCACGAGCTCCTTCAAGAATTTGACGTGCAGTTTTCATAATATCACGAATTTTTTTCGGAGTTTCTTCAACTTTACCAGATAGAAATAGACAACATGTTGCCATGGCCTAATAATTTAATTACAATAATAATGCTAAGATTTTTTTTTTATAGATAACTTACATATCTTGGATATTGTTTAAATGAGTGGAACATATAAAAACGATGGAAAAAAACGGCCCCTGTACCCATTGTTTCTGATCGTCTATAGAATACAAGAAAAAAGAAAAGTTTAAATAAACAACAAGAGATTTTACTACTTACAAACCAAGTCGAATACCAAGATCAAGAATAAAACGACAACCTTCACGTCGATAACGTTGTTCAGTTTCTGGATCAACACCATCACGAATAGATGGTGTAGATTTCAGTTCTTTTTTATCATAATACCATAAAGGCATTGTGCATATTATTTAATAAATTGATCGAAAAAAAACGAAACGCCAATAATGAGGAAATTTCTTATGTATAGTTTAATAATATATATTGAAAAAAGTATTTACATCAATGTTTCAATCAAAGTACTATTGTTATTTCCAATCAAAATGAAGTAATTCGTCAAACCATCAACTAATAGATCATATTGGTAAGTGGCGACATCAGTTTAAAAAAAAATTTATTTGATTTAGTCTTTTTGTTTAATCTTCAGTTTAAATAAGATATGCACGATCTCAAATAGAATACAAAAATATAAACTAATGTTGCATGTTCTGAAAGAAAACTAATTACATAGAATATGGTTTTTCGTAAGAAGATTTATGTTTGATGTTTGTACTCAGAAAATGATTTGCGATAATCATTTTTTCCCCTAAAACTAACATGATTAATAGATCATTTTTTGATATAATACTTTCTTTAGAACTATACTTTGGACCAGTATTTTTAATGAATGAGTGTACCCAGCAAAACAACGGGTACGGTACCCTAATAAAAAAAAATTTACATACTGTTTTACACGCTGGTGAAAAAAGTAGCGTGTACGCTGTACACACTGAATTTTTATTTTACAATTTGATTTTTCTATTATCTCCGTGCTTCTGCTGTATGTACAAAAATATTATTTATATATTGAACGCCATGAAAATTTTATACGTAGACTCGATTCAATTTGAACTAAGGCAATAATTAACACGTGGCAATGTTTTGTATTGAAACGTGCCGTTGTTCATTGACAACATTATCAGTTAAGAAAATTAATAGATAAAAAATCGAATAAAAAATTTAAAATAAAAATTACAAGCG
>CAJNOP010001274.1:24958-39166 GCA_905250075.1 Rotaria sp. Silwood1
CACAGCGGCAGCGGTCGCGCCGCGATGGACATCTCTGGTATAAATGACCAAAATGTCTCAAATTGAAGTAAACTTCATTTAACTTTCATTTTTAAGTGTTGTATATAAAAATTTATTGTATGCTTGAAAATTCGTATTGGAGCCCTATCTATTTATGTTTCATATAGTGTTGCCTTTTTTTGTTTTATTTTTAAAATATTCATGTATCTACAAGTGTGGATAAATAGAGTTTCATAAAAATATCAGTTGATATTTTTCATTCAGTCAAAGTTCCTTTTGTGATTTGAAAACGTTTTATTTTTGTTTTTTTTTTCAAATCATCTTGTCTTCATTAAAATGAAATAAAAGTTTTTTAAATAAAAAATGTCTTTTATGAACAGAAAAAAGTTCCGTGTTTCTTATACATTTTGTACACTTTGCTACAAAAAACCAAGTGTACAGATACATGGTGTTCTAAAAAACAGTGTACGCATACATTCTATTTCAGATTCTCATTAAAAACACTGAATAAATATATTGAACAATTGTTTCCATTGGCTATGAAACATAATGAAGAGAATAATAACACAAAATGAACGTCCGCAATGTAATATTATATGAATGGTTATAAGAAAAAAAAAAAGTGGCGACTTATTTCTCATTTTCATTCAATTCATAATAATATGGTTACTCTCTTCAATGATTTGCCTGATCTATCATTGATAGAAATATTTTCTTATTTATCTTGTGTAGATGCTTTATGGTGTTTCAATAATCTCAATATTCGTCTAACAAGATTATTAATTGAACGAGGTTTTTATAATCATGTTAATTTATCATCTATGCCATATCATCGATTCAAAAAATTCTTATCATTACTTCAATTCAATGAAATCGAATCACTTATCATTGATTGTTATTCATCCCCTCTTCAGCTAAGATGTTGGCCTTATTTACCACATTTAAGAATATTAAAAGTAAAGGGTGTACGAGATGTAATTGATGTTTTTAATTTTGCACAACGACATTCCACCACATTAACTCACTTAGGAGTTGAATCAAGCGAGTATTTTGAAACAGTAAGTATATTTCAAAATAATCTTATTTTAGCAGTAATTTAAATAGAATGTATGGAAGAGTAAAAGACTCTAGTCGAACATTTTTTTTTCACGTACTTGACTTGTACAGATATTAAGACTTGTTGATATCATGATTTGTTTTGCTCACGAAGTTTATGCACACGAGAAAAAAGTTCGACTAGAATAAGCATAAAATTTTTATATTTATGATTGCTTGATAGTTCTTATCCATTTATTCATGTATAAAACGATGCTTGAAGACAATATTATTATATTCTATGCAAGAATATATCTAAGAAAAGCATTTTGATCAGATATTATTCATTTGATATTTCTTTCCGACGAACTAGATCAATTATTTTTGAAAGATCAATGTTAAATAAACAAAAATATCTCTTGAAAACCTTTTGTTTTTGTGTAAAAGATCTCAAAACTCAAGATCTTTCTACATAGATATCTATTTATTGTTTTTAACTAAAGAATTTCTCTATTATAAACAAGTTTAGATAAGTAAAGAAAAAATTTAAACTTTTAATTAGCAATACAGATGTATATCCCTGGAAAGAATAAACTTTCCTCTGTATTTTGAGGATATTGTTACCGTAGAATTATATTTTTCAAAAAGTAATGATATATTCTGAAAGCGCGTGAAGTTCTCTATCATCCTGTATATTTGCATTTTTGTCTCGACTTATGCTAAAAATTAAATTAAGTACAGTGAAAGTACCCTTATCATCAAATTCTCAAAGACTGGATTTAGTCATTATCATCCCAAATATTTTTGAAGGTTTTTATAGCTTTAAAAATGCTTTTTAAAAAAAAGGTAATTACATAATCTGATAGAACTTGTAATTCTCTATCACCCTGTATATTTTCTTATTTTCTTGCATTTATTTGTTGAAAAATAATTTGAGGACAGTGAACATACCCTCAAGGGACAAGTACCAAATATTCGCATTTTTGTCACTATGTAAATTGAAAACAATATATTAATATGTAAGGTGATAAAGAATTTCAAGTGCTATCAGAATGTATAACTTCGTTTGTAAAAATTTATTCCTATAAGAATAATAATTTGAGAAAAAAAAGAAAAAAAGTAGCGAAAAATACGGATTTTTGGTATTTGTCAATTGAGGGTACGTTGACTGTACTCAAATTATTTTTTAACAAATGTAAGGCAATAGATAAATATATGGGATGATAGAGAATTCCAATCTCTATCAGAATATGTAATTACTTTTCTAGAAAGCTGTTTTTATAGTGATGAAAATTTTGAAAAAATTCAAAATCCAATCTGTGGAAATCTGGTGATAACGGGGCTTTCATTGTACTAAATCTATTTTTTAGCATATAAGTCGAGACAAAAATTGAAATATACAGGATGGCAGAGAAATCCACGCGCTTTCAGAATATGTCATTACGTTTTGAAAAATATAATTTTATGCTAACAATACCCTCAAAATACAAAGGAAAGTTTATTTTTTCAGGGGTATATATTTAATATTTTTTGTTTCATTAAGCGTGGTTTAAGCAGAAAATTATGTTATCCATCATGGAATTTATGTGAATTTATCACTAAAATTCTTAATCATCTGTCTGCTCTTCGTTCACTTGATTTCGGAATGGAATCATCTTTTTTCTTACATCATTGGCCTTTTAAAACAATACAAGTGCCTTTAGTTTATTTGGCTATTACATTGAATATAACGCGCACTTTGTTAGATATAATGTCGACTGAACCATTGTCACATACATTAGAAGAATTACACGTTAAACTACTTGATGAATCTTATCTTATAAATAGTTTAGGTGCTATACGTCTTTTACCCCGAATGAAAGCTTTACATACATTTAGTTTTGTTAAATCATCGAATTGGCATTCGATTGTTGAATGGACATTTGTTAATCTATTAACTTCTTCTAATATTATGCCTGTTTTACGACGAATGAATTTTTCTCTTGTTATTAGTGTTGATGATCTTATTCGAATGAGAAATTCAGCACTTTTTACAGATTTTCGTCATATTGATGTTCATTATGCATTTATTATCGATGATGATCGTCCACATATAGAACTTCTTAATTATGTACCGCTTGGTAGTCAATCTCATCCTCGTCAAATGGCTAGTGCAACATTTATTTCTGATTGTTGGCCTGATAATCAACCATCTAGAACTCCAAGACAAACTTATGTAAGTTTTCATTTTCTTAAAGATTATTTCAATATTAGACTTGTCTCTTAAAAATACTATGTCTATTTTGTTTTTAGTTGACGAAATCGAAAAATCGACAACATCTATTCTACAGTTTACCATGGATTTTTAATGAATTTTTTCAATTAAGTGTTCCAGATAGATGTATTAGTGAATTAGAAGTGTTTATATCTTCTTCTTCAATTACTAAAATTCATTCGTCTCATTTAATTAAATTAAATATGTCAGACAATCTTGCATCATCTACAAGTTTCTTCTCTCAAATAATGTCTTCAAATAAGATAGTGGAACTTCATTTATATCGATGTAATAGACAAGTGTCTATGAATTTACCGAATGTTTCTCATCTTATTCTTATTGATAGTTTGGATTCATTGAATAGTACTTCACTTTCATTAAATATTCGGTCTATTCAAATCATTCTTCATTATGAATGTCTTAGTTTTGCAGCTGGTGATTGGACTGCTTTACATTCACTCTCAACTTTACCATTGTTGAACTCTTTACGTATAATTTTATATAGTATGCGTATTCCTCCAGATGATACAAATTGTCAAATTATTGCGAACATAACACCAAAGTTATTGGATTTCTCTTTTTGTTTTCGACGTATTTATTGTCAAAATTCGTATGATATTGATGCAGCATACAAGAAACATTGTTTATTCATCAAACAATTACGAAATTGTATTCTTAATTTATCATTAAATAAACAAGCATATGTTTTTGTTGAAAAAGATGGTTGTGGACTTGTTATATGGTTTTGATTGATTGATATATTTGAAACATTTCATCTATTTGATTTCGTCATAATAATCATTCATGTTATTTCATCTCTCTTGTCTAATATCAATATTATTATAAATAGTTAATAAAAAGCTTTAACAAACAAAGAAGGACCACTAACATTATTCTTCCTAGAAAACATAAGCTATGTCCTATTGATTGTTTGAAAGATATTTCGAAAATAAGTTCTTGCGATAATGTACAAGTTAAATATGCGATATTAAATGTTCAAGAACAGAAATAAAATATATTAGGTTTGACCAAATCAGATTTTAAATCAAAATCTGATTATAAAAGGTTTAATATACCCTTCAGAGTCGTAACCGGTAGGGTTTTTCCTTACCGATACCGGTACCGATCAGACCGGACCAACCGGTATACTGGTATGAGTCATTTCTTTGTTTTTTGACACTATAAGACTTAAATCGATCCCTGGATGAGTCATATTTTCCTTTTAATCACTACAGGCATTATATAAAAGTACTGTTTCACCACTATAGTACTTTTTACTATTTGCTTTATGTGTTTTCTGTTTCTCGACATCTATTGATGGATAGAAAACTTCATACGACTATAAAATCCATGTTAATTTTGCACTTTGATTAACTATTCCACAGATATGGACACTTTATTACTTGTATACTTGATCTACCGTCCATACTATACTCGCTTTGTCATCCTTCGTGGTTGTGAGGAATATGTGCAATAAACAATAGCAAGTACAAATAAATCTATGATAAACTATAATGTTAAATAATTATTCGATTTTGTTTGAACAACAGGACGTGACATTCACGTGGATTGAGCAAATATAGAAAAAGACTCTGACAAATTTTGACTTAATAGGATATTTGATGCAAATTTTTGTATCAAGATGGTCTTCGACATTAGGCAAAGGTTTCTCATTTTCGAAAAAACCCATCTTTTTGATCATTTTTGCGGAGAAAAATAGAGAAAAATTCAAAAAAATCCAGACCGGGCCGGTAAAGAAAAAGTTGTTTCTATCGGCCGGTAAGGAATCTTCTACCGGACCGATCGGTCTACCGGTTCTGTTACAACTGTAATACTCTCCAAACAGGCATAATGCATATATCATACCGAGATATAGTGTGAACAACAACCGAGAAAAATCGGCTTTTCAAAATATCATTATGATATTTTCAATATAAATAGTACTCATCGTTAGCTACAAATATCCTATAGTGACGATTTGAAAAACTCATATCCATTATCATTTGGTATTGACACATTACTGAAAATTTGTGGAAATTTCCTGATAATGGACACTAAGTACCTTTCATCTCTATAGTTAAAAAAGTGGAATGCATTTTTTTAGAATAAAGTAAGACTTAATAATAGTTAGAAAACTGTTCGATTAGAAGCTTGAAAAAGAAAGACGTATTTTCTGTCGTTTGTCAATGACATATAATGGAAATGATAAGAAAATTGAATAGGAATGCATTATCTGGGTTATCTTTCTCAATAGTGAACATGAAGACAATTGTTTTCTTTGCGTGTCGATGAGAATTGAAAAGAGAACAACTATCAGCCAATAAAAATTTTTAAAAAAACATCGGGACATTTAACTGTGAACAGCAATGGTAGCGTTTTCTGAATTCAAACTAATATTGGACTTCGCTGCTTGGAATGTGGTAGAGAAACGATTTGAATTAAATCACAATAAATAGTTTCTACTGGACGTTTTCTAGTGAGATTTGTATACTATGAATATGATCGTGCTCTATTTACGTACAGCTGGGTGTCCACGCGAGATAAGCGAAGTTCAAGTTTTTTTTTATGGCAGAAAATGATTAAAGACGTATTCTTTGGAAATATATAACAATTAGTAAGAACTCACAGAAAGATTGTGCAATGCTACAACAAATTACATTGACAAGTGCGATACAGTAAAACTCAATTTTATAGAAACGCTGTAACAAATAAGAAAGTTAAAATCATAGATCATCAAAATAGGAGTGTTTTGGAATTAACAATTCATTTGTAATGGATAAAACCTCTCAGAAGGAGACATTTAATAGACTTCAAATCATATCAGAAGGTCAAAACTTAACATTTTTCAGTCACAAAAATGTATTTCGTACGATGGATAATGTAAATCTACGCTCTAAGAAAACAGCTTTTTTTTTGTTTTTACAGAACCTGGGATCAGAAGAAGAATCTTTTTGGCTCCATTTTCAATTGATACTCAATTATCAGTTCATGTCATGAATTAATCACTATCAGGAAATTTTGTTTCTTTTTGTAGTGAATCTTGAAAAAGAATTCAATGTAATTATTAAGAAAAATTCATGTTTCATACTCATCACTGAGCATGTTCGAATTGATCATCTTGAACAGTACTTGTTTTGACTTCAAACCGAATACGAAAGTCTTACTTACATTTCTCATTTTATCATAATTATTTATATGCTTCTAACTATACACATGATATTCTATATAATAATCAATTAAATTAGAGATTACCTTTATTTAAGAGGCATTTTTCTCACCTGGTGACTTCAATAAAATCATTCGCTATTCATTTCATAAAATTGACGAAATATTACAATAACATAAACTTGCTTTCAATTATTTATACATTTATGATACTTGATTGAGAAATAGACGTTATCACTGTTTAAATTCTGTTTTTAAACTTACCAAATCGGTAAAATTTAAGTTTCATCAATCTTTAACACTACTTCTGCTTTCATGAATTATTAATATTGAAGTACAAAAATAATTTTCCTTTAACAAAGAAAAAGAAATGAATAGTTAAAATGCTCCAATGTATGTTATAGAAAAATAATTTACTGAAATAGTCTTGCACGATAAGCAAGACTATTATTTACTTTTTGTTGACTAATCTATCAGCAATTTATTTTAGATTGGCATGAGCTGAAAAAAAATTAACATAAAAAAATATCCTAGATTCTGCCTAATATACAATTTAATGATGTAACTTTGCATTCACATGCTTTTGGTTCATAGTATTAAATATAATATCCGTATGAGTATCTCATCAATATAAAAAAATGACTTATTAATAACTCTATTAGATAGTTGTAGGTTACGATCTATGCACGATATAATTCATTTGCGTTTATTTATTCATCATTTTTCTCTGAAACCTATTTATTAGTACTATTCTTTCGTTTTTATTCTAATCAAATAGAATCTCTTTTTCTTAACTCTTGATATATCTTCAGACACTTAATTGAAAGAATATAAAGAGAGATAACTTCTCTGAAATATATTACATTCAATAAAGATCTTTTCATTTTCATGGAAAACAGATGTCTGTTTTAACTTTATCGATGTACATATTGCTGTGAAAGTATCAATGAATAGGAAAAGAAGCGCGCATTGTTTCTTATTAAATATCTTTATTCTTATGTGTATAAATTCTATTCTTCTGTTCATTTTCCCATTTATACTTCAGATTAATTATTCCTTTTGTTTTTTGAAAAAACCAAACATTCTCTTAGAAAATTATATTATCGATGTTTTCTTTACAAATAGTTTGACGATAATTCGTTGTAATCCATATGAACGTCATATACTACGTGATAAAACAATAGAAGCAATTGGATATATTAAATGTTCAAATAGGAATTTATTTTTACCAGATAATCATATTGAATATATAACATTACTGGAATGGCTTTATACATCTATAAAATGTAATAAGAAAACTAACATCACAAAAGAGAAAACTTATTTTGAGATAAAACATAAAGCTAAAAAAGCATTTAAAAACAATCCATTAGAATTAATACGTGTTGGATCAACAGGTTCAAGTAAATTACATTGGAATGAAAAAGATTTTCAATTATATTTTGAACATCCACCAAGAAAATTATCACTAATTAATACTGAACAGCAAGGCGAAAGTTTTTCAACAGATGTCTATTCGTTCAAACAACGACCTATTCTTTGTCGTGAAAGACATTTTTTATCGGAACAACCATGTTCTAATAATAAGCAACATCAAAATTTCTCATATGTTTGTTATTATAAAGTAAATTATGCAATTAGTTTTTGTATGAGAATATAAATTTTGTTTTTATTTGTGAGATTGGCGTTGCAGAACCACCAACAATAGCTGAAATGGAAAAGGAAATAAAAACATTACCAAATGCTATTGATCTTGATGAGAATTCAATAGTAGATCTTTATATAAATAAAACAATAAAAAAAGATTCATCATGGAGTTTGTTTTTAATGATCAGTATTTTTATTATCATATGTGTTATCAGTGGCATTAGTATATATTTTTATTATTGTCAATCTGAGAAAGATGAACAAAATGACAACATTATACGTATCAATAGTAATACATCGATTAAATCGAATATCTCATAGAGCTGATCTCAAATTATGTATGTCATTATAGTACTTAAAATGACAAAGACATATACATCAACATTCATGAATAATATATTGTAGGTCTGGTATAGTTTGTTTTTGTTATTGTTCTTATTAAAATACTTTTCATATACAGTGGCACTTGATTATTATTTCAAGAAAGCTAATGATAACCATCGTAGATATCATGACGGCAAATTTTTATCTCAAAAAAGATTTATAACAATCAGAATTGCATACATATATATGATATTTATAGAAATTTGTTCGATAAAAGGTCTGTCAAAGAGAAACTGTATGTATTCATTTGCATTTCTTTCATTTATAGATCTTGCTCAGTATTATTCTCACTTAGTCAATTACATACCAGATAACTTCTTTAACAAAAAGAATTATCACGCTTCGATTGAGTTCGCAGCGTTGCTTTCTAATCGTATACATTTCGTTCGCGAAATATTATATATACTCTTAATTATAATGTATGATATGTATATTTCAAGCCGAGTAGCAAGAATACAAATATTCAACAGCACGTCTATTATTGCTAAGAACAACGATGAAATATGTCACTTATGCTTCGCTTGTTTGTCATCAACACATTACCTTTTCCGTCTTTTCCTATTGATCAGTGTTTCTTCATTCTTTTTACCTTGCTATACATCATTTTGCTTGATAAAAATAAAATATGGATGTACATAATAACATTGAATAAGTAAAAAATATCAAAGCTCTACAACTCAATAAACAAAATTGATATATGATCTCTTTAACGTTACGATAGACTCATTACATTGAAGGTAACATAGTAACATTGTTTTTTCATAGATGAATTAATTAATATTTGGCTGATTGATGCTAAAGTTGAAAAAAAACTCAATCTTAGCAATTCACTAAAATTAAAGAATATTAGCATTTTAAATAGACATTTTAATTCTAAACATTACAATAATATGATTATTGTGTTGAGATATATAAGAGTGTGGATATCGCTTGTGTCTTCACACAAACAAAAAAAGCCACATACCTGTATCCACTCAGGACAGCAACGTTGCTAAACAGCTGTCGATAGACACTGTTGATGCATTCTCTTTGCATCATTAAAACTAATTGATACTTATTGAATTATGAGACTAAAACAAATTAGGTTAGTGGCTTGAGGCTTCATTCTAATTGACTTGGAATTTCGTAGTTCGAATCGATGACTTAACATGAAATCAAAACTTCTTCTCTTAGACTAATGGCTTGAGTTGTGTCGGAAAATAGATAACTTGCCCATCTCTGATAAATAGATGACCTATGTGAGTACGAAAAACCTAAAGCAAACGAAAGAATAAAAAGAAAAACCCCAAGAATATAATAGACGAAGTCGAATCGATCACGTACACGAAAAGTGGCAGCAAGTGCTCTGCAAACATGCATACCTTATTTATTTTTCTTTCATTTATAGCTCAGCATTTATGTATTTTCACCTATCGTTCGCTTCTGCAGTGTATACTTTTACGTTGTTTATCGCAAGAACGATTGTATTTGTCTTAAATGATTGAATTCCTTTCATTTGCATTTGAGTCCAAGCATCTCTACTGCATTTTTCTTCGACAAGTGTGTCAACATCTAAAGCAAAAGGAAGTGGTGAAAAAATATCGTCAACATTATTGACACGCATCTTGAATCTTATGTGCAAGACAACACCTCGTCTTGACGAAGCTTAATTATCTACTTATTGTAAACATGGAAAGTAACCGCAACAAAATCAGTCCTCATATAGAGAACAATAACATGCCACAATTTCACGATTCACCGAGTATCACAGCTATTATATTGAAAGAAGTAAATGGACAGAGAAAACCAGGACGCCGCTCTCTCGACAATATGGTCGGTAATGCTGTCGCTCGTGAAGAACGAACTAAAGAAGAAATTGTTAGCGAAAGACTTTGTCAAGTAAACTACATTCATCATTCTCAGTTCTCTTTCATTTAATACAAATACTGATTTTCAGGTGATCGTCAAACATCAGGATTGGGACATATATATTGCAAACGATTCTGATTATATTGCTTTCATCTCTAGTTGGTCGTGTCACTGGTGGTGTTGGCGTTTGTGTTGTCCTGATTGTACAGAACATCGCTTTTTGGAACCTTTAGATGGTGATTTTCGATGTGCACCACACCATGCTGTTGTCCACAACAATCTTCGAGTGTATGAATCACTCGTGCAAAATAAAAAATGTGGTATGTCGTGAGATTTCTTGCATCTAACATGTTCCCAATTTGTCTCTTTCTATTAGATATCGATATTCGAGGAGTCAACCGAGAAACTGTTTTACATATGTATGCTAGTCGACACAGATCGTTAAAGACTAATGAAGTCGTAAGTGATGTGAAGCGACTTGTATTAGTCTCATCGATTCATTTGAACATGTTTTATTTTTATTTTCAAGGATCCTGGAGAACAAATTTTAAGTATGTTCGTTAATGTCAACTCCAAGCTAGAAATCGATGCTCTTGATGATGAACTTCGGACATCGGTATGTTGATACTAAGGCCTATACTCATTATCATTCATTTCTTTGTTCCTAAGTCGACTCACTACAGTTATATTGCATAGAGTTCTTTATTTAACATTTTCTTTCTAAGCAACACTGTTTATTATCCATACGATGACGTACTGAAAATTCATCATCTTCGTAACTAAGTGATGAGAATGTATATACAACTACTATTACAATATGAAGAAAAAAGAAAGAAAGAGTGAGAGAGCAGCAAACAAGTCAGTAGCAAAGTAAAATATGAAGAAAAAAAGAGCAAATGAAAAATAAATAAAAAAAACATTTGAAAAGTGGTTCATCTGACGTCAGTCCATTGTGATTCGATATTTTTCGTGCAATTCAATTCAGAGTTGATTTTTGCTGGAGGATTGGGGTTAATTCAATTATGGCACGCCTACACATGATGAAATCGACTGTTTTAGTTTTTTTTCGAGAAATATACGAGCCACGAAGTCATTTGATGAAATATGATCTCAGGAAATGCAATTCAATTAGCTGAATTTTATATGAAGAGAACATTGTAGACGGGCACGAAGCTAGCTGAAATCAAACTGATGGAAGTACACTCTAATGCACGTGAAACTATGAGTTTGAGAATGATTCATTCGACTACAGAATAATATGCACTGAGAATCGAACGCAAAAGATCATAATGTACTTTTTATAGTACTTCACCATAGCGAGCATAATCAGGAGGAGAAGTAGACGTATTTTTAGAAGTATTTTTTTATATCCTTTACATTTCATCACTAAAAGTCATGATCGATGCCATAGTAAACAAAAAACTTTCGTGCGTAGGTCGATAGAAGTTCAAATTTGAACTTTGTTCTTTCTTTCGTCGCAAACGAAACAGAATTGAAAGCATTATTTCATGATTTACTTTTCTTGCTTTTACGTGGTTAAATGAGGAGTTCCTGGTTATTGTTGGAATGTCATAGTTGTAACAGATACTGCATAATAAATGGGACAAAATTGTTCTATTTTTTTTTGTAGAACATTGTATATCATTTCTCATCTATTGGTAGAAATAAGGCAAATTAAGAACAACCAAGAAACATAAAACATCGATTTATTATCACAATTTTCGATAGATTTTAATTTTGCAGCCAGGTTTCAAGTATAATACGGTAGTGTAGCGATGAAAGTTTTGTGGAAATTTTTAAGCAGATCTAGGTCAATTATTGAAACTCGATCACTTCTTCATGCGAGCATCTAATTTGCAAATAATTTAATGCACAAATTAATCGATACTGAGAAAGAACATCTGATTTAGTAAACCATAACTAAGCGTAAAGTACAATGAAAATGTTCAACATATGGACTTTGTAGAGTAGGAAGATTTCTACCCTCTAAAATTTACAGAAAACTCTAGAATTATAAAAAATGTTCAACAAAGCAGCACATATATCTAATTGCATCATTTCTGAGATATTCAAGCATTAGTGACCAATACCTGAAAAAATCTTATTTTTCGGCGAAGGCCAATCGACTGCAATGGAATACCTTTTCAGATCATGTCTGCAATGCAATAGCTAATAACAACCTAATTAAGAAGTTGAATAAATTGAATACAAAAAAGTTACGACCTGCATTTTACGTACGTAGGTTATCTTAGGTCAGGATTCGAGTTTTTTCCGTCGCGATTCGCAACATGCCCGGTTCCAACTGAGATCTCACTGGTTCCAAGTAGAACTCAATGAGTTCTATCTAACGTACTACTTTCTTTTCCAAAACGATCCCTCTCTTCCAGTAAAAACCTCTTTTTACCACAAAAAAAAACATGAAAAAATAACCAAAATGAACCATAAACCGTCGTGATTCGCCCAGAAACCTATTCCAACAAAGCCGTCACTGGTTCCAGATAGATCTCGACGAGCTCTATCGAATGGGCAGCTTTTGTGGTCAAATATGGGTACCCAACCCTGAGAAATTGGCTCTCAAGGGCCAGCGCGTGCGTGGGATGCGACTGTGGCTGTGGGATGAAGCGAAAACGTACTCATTAACAACACCCACACCGAACTCTTTTCCACAGCAAACCAATAGTGTCCCCCTTACATCGTTTCGTCACCGCATCTAGAGACACAATGAAAGGCGATAAAGCAGATCAAAAATACGCCTTTATTAGCGTTTTTCAAGAAAAGGGCTTTGAAGGTCCTTCAAACCATTGTGTGCACAAACGTATTTTCAACCATAAACGCCTTGAAAGGCGTTTTTACGAAGACTCTGATTTCTTCGTTGAAATCATTTGAAACACTTCAGTCATTTATAAAAAGGCCTTTAAAGGGTGTAGGTGTGTGAGTACGGGTGTGTGGGTATGTGGGTGTGCGGGTGGGTATGCATAAAAAGAACGCTCATTCACACCGATGCCAATATCTACACCCACACGCACACTCCACACATCCACACCGTCGAGATCTATTTGGGACCAGTGATGGTTTTCTTGGAATCGATCGTTGGCCGAATCGTGTGACAAATTCCGGAAAAAACCTGGTTGAGGGCGTTCAGGGCCAGTTTCTCAGGGTTGGATGCACAGATTTGAGCTCAAACGGTGCCCATTCGATAGAGTTCGTCGAGATCTATCTGGAACCAGTGATGGTTTTGTTGGAATCGGTCTCTAGGCAAATCGTGACGGTTTATGGTTCATTTTGGTTATTTTTTCATGGTTTTTTTGTGGTAAAAAGACGTTTTTACTGGAAATGAGGGATTGTTTTGGGAAAGAAAGTAGTACGTTAGATAGAGCTCATTGAGTTCTACTTGGAACCAGTGAGATCTCCGTTGGAATCGGGCATGTTGCGAATCGCGACGGAAAAAACTCGAATCTTGACCTAAGATAACCTATGTATATATTTAAATGTATTCATTCATAGCTGATCATTGTCATCGTTTCATATTATTCATTGTACATCTTTTTTTCTTTTTTTTTAGATTATTCATAAGTTTCTAATGAATAAAAGATTTATTTTATTCAAAAATAATCTTTCAATATTGAAATGAAAAGTTTTTTGTAGAAGATTAAATACTGATATTTGTCAAAAAAATTATCCTTAATCAAGTAGTTGTACATCTGCATATGAGAATCTATTTATTGTTCTTAAGGATCTATAATTGATGGAGATAATATCATTGTATTTTTTGTTTATTTTTATCATGATTGTTATTCTATTTATTTAGAATATTCAAGAGAGTATTGTGCATATTATTTAAAATGCAAGACAAACAAGAAAATGAAAAGGTTGAT